>JASPKZ010002830.1:47500-132998 GCA_030220185.1 Diploptera punctata
ATTCTGCGTGCTCTCTGTGAACTCATCAACCGTCGACTCAATTGAGGAGTTCACAGAGAGCATGCAGAATCTCCTAGATATCTACCGCAGTAGTAAATGAAACGGTGAGTTACAACAAAACTGGACCACGGCCATTTAGCCAGGAAGACCAACTAAACAAGAATCAAAACAACCGTCGTGAAAGCCTACAATTTTACAGTCATTATACACTTCCAGAGAAAATGCAACATCCTCAAGGAAACGTTCATTTTATTGAAAAGTGATGTGACAGGTAGCTTGTCATAGGTAAGGCTACTTCGTGACTCGTGAATTTTTCTAGAAGATTTGGAAATTAAGAGTGTCATTTTTTAGGACTATTTAACGAATAAAATTAAGCTGTTTACTCACAAATCATTATTTAAATATAGTTACCGGTATTTTAAAATATTTATATATTTAATGTAAACGTAGATATTTGAAAACAAATCAGAAATCTGTGGTTATGTTTCATTTGTTTACCCACTGCAATTTGAATCATATTATTTATTGCCAAATATGTTCGCAATATATTGTAAGAAGGAATCCTAGTGGAGAAAAAATGAAACACATCAAACTGTATATTATAACCGACATTATATATTATTAATTTATATCATATGGCCACCATCATCATCATCATCATCCTTATCATTACCATTATCAACATCATCATTCTTCACAGGTGTGGAAAGCAACGGGAAGCTACCACACCTACACAATTCCCTAGTAAAGCTGCAAGCATAGCATGAAAATGCTATGATTGCAGTGAAGGACCTGCCTTCGGGCAGAATTACTATGGATGGATTATTATTAGTAAACAACTCAGTAAAATCATTATTTATAAACACAATTATTGAACACACAATTGTCAAAAGTGCAGTTCGAAGGAATCTGTTCATTATTTGCTATATTCAATGTATTTGTTGGAGAGTCAGTCACTGCAAAATAATGCTCTGACCTGTTCAGAATATTAAAAAGGATAAGCTTTCTTTATCACAAAAGCAGGAGGTCGTAAAGGGAATTCGATAAAGAATGAGTGAAACACGACAGTAATTGGTTGTAAAATAAAATTCATTGAAACGTGATTGGTATTGACTCTCATTTGGGGCATGAGTTAAATAGTCTTTGTAAGAATATATGCTAAATTCAGACTAAATTAAATAAACATATCACAGTAAGGGGTCCCCAAACAGTCGCATCAGTACACAGTGCACCCCCCTCTGGCGGAAACGTAGGCGTGTACTATAGAATGTAAACGCCCATAAAGGTACCTAATGGGATCCTGCGATCAATGGCGATTGAAAAATTGAAGATGTATAAAGCATCAGGTTCAGATGAGATCCCAGCAGAACTGATAAAATCAGGGGGAGAAAAATTGATGGACAAGATACGCTGGTTGCTTAGTATGATTTGGGAAAAAGAAGCTCTGCCAGATGAATGGAAGGAATCAATTATCATACCAATTTATAAGAAATTAGATAAAACTGACTGCAACAAATACAGGGGCATCTCATTACTTTCAACTTCGTACAAAATTCTAACAAATATATTAGTAAGCAGACTTACTCCCTATATTGATGACATTCTAGGAGATCATCAATGTGAATTTAGAAGAAACGGGTCTTCAACAGATCAGATTTTTAGTATAAGACAGATTTTAGAAAATAAATGGGAATATAATGGTACTGTACATCAACTATAAGTAGACTTCAAAAAAGCATATGATTCAATTAAGAGAGAGAAGTTATATAGTATCCTGCTGAGTTCGGAATTCCTAAAAAGTTAGTTAGACTTATACGAATGTGTCTAAATGGCACAAAGAGTAGGGAGCGTGTAGGCAAACAGTTTTCGGATATTTTTGAAATCCAGATTGGGTTGAAGCAAGGAGATGCACTATCTCCTCTACTATTTAATTTTGTACTAGAGCATGCCATCAAATCTTTAGAGAATGAGTAAGACTTACAACTCAATGGTAATTAATAAGCTGTTAGTTTATGCTGACAATGTAGTATTGTTAGCCGATAGCGAGGAGATACTAAAGGACAATACGCACACACTGTTGAGTAACACTAAGAAATTAGTATTGGAAGTAAATATCAATAAAACTAAATATATGGTCACACATAGAAATTCATTATATAATGGAAATGGACAGCTAATGACAAATGAGGGAAATTTCGAGGAAGTGGCTGAATTCAAATACCTAGGAACAATAATCACAAATAGGAATGAGATGCACAAAGAAATTAAACATAGGCTCAATTCTGGAAATGCGTGCTATTATGCATTGCAGAGACTCTTGATGTCCCAACTCCTTTCATAAAATGTTAAACTGAAAATATATAAAACTATTATTCTACCAGTTATATTATATGGGTGCGAAACATGGACTCTTACTTTAAGGGAGGAAAGGAGATTACGAGTATTTGAGAATAAAGTACTTAGGAAAATTTTTGGACCAAAAAGAGATGAAGAGACAGGTGAATGGAAAAGACTACTTAACAATGAACTACATGGTCTTTATAGGAAGCCAGATATAATAAGAACAGTTAAGTCTCGTAGACTGCGATGGGCAGAGGCATGTTGCACGTATGGGGAATGAAAGACGTGCATGGAAGCTTCTTGTAGGAAAGCCAGAGGGAAAACACGCCCAGTTGGTAGACCAAGAATGAGGTGGGAGAATAACATTAACTATGATTTAAGGGAAGTAGATTATACAGGGAATTAAAAATATCTATGTAGTGTCAATATGCCCATTTCACCAATTAATGTTTTAAAATGGTCAACAAGTTTCTACAGCCAAGCGTGTCATTCTCAAGACCAGATATTGACTGAAGACAGAATTGATAATAAGTAAAGAAACAAATTCAGTTAAAAACAAACTACGTCACATGACGCAATCATTCATAAGTGAACAATAAAACATACTAAAACTAATCCTCTTTTGTTTCAATTAGAGAAAAGAGGGCGCTGTACGGAATGATTGGAAAGCATTAGCTCAGGATAGGGATGTATGGAGAGCTTATGTCCGCGCGGCCATGAACCTACGGGTTCGATAGTGCCAGTGAGTAAGTAAGTAATGGGATCCTGCGATAGATAGTCCCAAGTATCATGCGACTGTTGTCGCAATTTGGCAATTGTTGTCACAGACTTTGGAGAAAGAGAAGTTACCGCTTCATCATGTCCCATTAATGTTCAATTGTCGAGAGATCTGGGAAACTTCTGTCCAGGGCATTTGTTGTACATCACGAAAGATCACGTTGCTTCGCATCAGGCGCATGTGGACATGCGTTGTCCTGCTGGAAATGCACATCACCTCCCTGTCGAAGAAATTACAGTAGCGCGGGGTTAACATCCTGTGCAATGTAGAGGGCACTGCTTACTTTACTCTGCAGAAACACTAAATGTGACCGCGAGTTGTAACTGATGGCCCTCCACATCATGAAGCCTGGGGTAAGCCCTATGTGTCGTGAGCGAATGCACTCTGAAAAATTAAGCTCAATAGGTCTAAGTCGTACAGGTGTACGTTCATTACTCGTTTTACAGACAGAACCTACTCTATCAATGAAGATATAAGAGAGTCCATTCTACCTCTCAGTCGACGTTTTTCACGATACCTAGAATTACCGTGTCTTGCACGGTGTCGTGGTGTAAGTGGTAGCCTGGCCAGAGGCAGACTTGATCTTATTTCCTTCTGCAAGCAAATGGTTCTCCAGTAGTCCTTGGTGACACAGCAGATGCAACATTTTTTTTTTTCCTGGATGGTGTTCGGGGCCATCGCAGCTCGCACAATGCCATCGCTTACGTCTGTACTACGCGGCGGTCCAGAACCTGGTCTACGATATGTGAATGTTCCACAGAACCCTGCTGAAAGCAGTAACACACCACCGAATTGTGCAATTAAAAGCGGCAGATAATGTTTTAGACACGGCCTTGAATACATCAGAACGATTCTCTGGGAAAAAATTCAAGGTAGGTTTCGGCATTCAACGGTTACAGTTATATTGTTAGAAAAATAATATTGATAATTTGTGATTGTGATATACATAAAAGTGAACTCAATAAAGAAAAATGGATTTTTTAAATGTAAAATTGATGTGACATTATTAAAGAAATTCTAACTGTTCCAGTAACACCGCTACCATGAGCCAGTGAGTTATACGTTTTAGTTTCTTCAAATATTAAATATTCAATGCTTCAGTTCTTTCCGTAGAGATATAACCCTCGGGACCCCTAACTGTCTCATTCTTTAAATTTTCAAACTAGAAAAATATGTGTTTTTAAGGATTAATTTATATATACCCGTATATAAGGATTTTTTTCAACGAAAATAAAAAAAATGTTGGTATAGAAAGGGTTAATCATGGTTCTACAAACTGATTTACTGGAAACATTAATACCCATAATGGGTAAATGCTGTTTAGAATCGGCCGGTGACTCACTGCTATGTAAGAACTTGACGACACACTGTGTACTCAAATCAGAGGACGTAAGTTACGAGTTCAACTGTACTTAATTGATATATTCGAGTCAAATCTGAAGGGTTTTGTAAAAACTAATAAATATATATTTGAGGGTGTAAATGATGAAACCAAGGCCCAGTGGTCGTGTGGTGCTTTGTTTCAGAAGTTTGTTGAAGTGTCACGATCTTCATTGATGCGATGCGGCTGTACGTGACTCTGTACGCCAGTGTAAAATGCGAGAGACACAGAATTCACAGAGTTAATTTTATACATATTGTATTATCTCTCTTTTCTCTTTCTTTCAATTTTTTGTATGTACTTTTCAGCTTAGATAGAATTTAACTCAAATGAGAAGGGTTGGGCTAATGAATGATCTCAAAAGGAGAGAGAGAGAGAGAGGACGAGAGAGAGCGGGAGGGGAGAGAGGAAGAGGCGAGAGAGAGGAGAGCGGAGATGAGAGAGGAGGGAGGGAGAGAGAGAGCGAAAAATTAAAGAGAAGGCCTCCTTTGCTTTTCTTTTAAACGAAGAAATCTGCAGGAAAAAAGTAAAGTCATTGCATTCAAAAACTGGAATTTGAAGAGGAAGATTTTATTGTAAGCCTATGTTTTTCCCTTTGCAGTATTGAGGCGCTCTCCCCCTCAGGGAAGAATTGGAACCAATACTAATTGTTACACGTGTTTTGTACAGATGTCATTTTGAGTGGTCGTGGTCAGCGTTCCCGCCTCTAATGACATCTATGAAACCAAGGTCTAGGACGGGAAAATTCGGTAAATTTTGCTTCGAGCATTTTCATTCAGCTAAGGATTTTTTACGAGCCTGAAAATCTTCAGATCGGGAACCACGGACCTTAAAGTCCCTCCCGGAGGGACTTTGCTCCTTGGATTTTTCCGTCCAGCAAAAAATCATCGACCCCCGGCGGGTTTGAACCCGCGACCCTCGGGACCAGAGGCAAGGAGCATAACACTAGTCCACCACGGCCGACGAAAGGAGATAAGAGAAAAAGAGGCAGAAAGAATAAATAGCGAAAGAAAACGTCCTCATCGTTCTCTTTAAACCATGAAACCGCTGAAAAAACATCACTGCGTTCATAGCTGATACTTAAATGTGGAGAGAGGCACATGATAAAAAGAAAACAAAGGGCAAAAAGAGAGAAAGAAGGAAGAGATAGAGAGGAGAGGAGACGAGAGAGAAGAAGAAATAAGAAAAGAGAACAATAACATGATTAACATATTTCTCTGTCTTCTCTTTCAAACTGAAACAAAAATCAAAGAAAAAACTTTATAAGTTCAGAGGGATTTGAAAATGAATAGACAGAAAGAAAGAGAGGTAAAAATGATAATCACCCTTGACCATATTTTTAAACCGAAAAGAAGAATTGAAAATATGTCACTGTGTTCAGAACTTGGATTTGGAAAGGAAGAGACAAAAAAATAAAGAGATAAATACAGGAAGAAATAAAGAAGAGGGAGGGTAAAGCTGGAAAACATTCTTGACCTTCTAATTTAAAATGGAGAAAACAATTATATTCAGAACTGGGGATTTGAAGAGGAAGAAGAGAGAGGAGACAGTAAAAATATAGTAAGAAAGAGAAATAAATAGAGATTAAAATTGTCCTCTGCTCCCTCTTTTAAGCCAAAATAAAACTACAGATGGCGGCTACGTGGCGCAAGCTGGGGTCCCAAGATCGAGTCTTCGGGCACTCCAAATGGGTTTCGTTGGTGAACGAAACGGAGCGCTTGGGCAGGTTTTTCTCAGGGTTTCTCCCGTTTTCCCCTGTCACAATTTCTTTCTACATTTTCTCCATACTCATCTCATCCATTTCGTTCATCTGCCCCTGTGATGGTGCGTCAGACGTGGTCGGCCGGTACCCTTGTCATTCACAGACCTCTATATATAGGGGCTCATCTCATCCCTCGACCCGATCCTGAGTTGGACACGAGTTGAGGATATATTTATAAAACTATAGAAAATCCTTATTATATTCATAAATGTGATTGGACAAGAAAGGAGAAAGAGAGTGAGAGAGAGGAGGGAAGGATCGAGGGGTCAAACGGGAGAAAGGGAGAGAGAGAGAGAGAGAGAGAGAGAGAGAGAGAGAGGGAGAGGAACAGAGAACGATAGAGAGGTGAAGATGAATATCCTCGGTATTGTATTTTAAACAGAAAAGAGCCACAGGAAAATCGCCATTGTATTCAGAACCGAATTTGAAGTTGAGATCTGGTGAATGAAATCTCTTGGGGGTTAGTATCAAAACCAGAAATAAGATGTTTGTCACACAGGAAACTGCGTAAATTAAGCGAATTCCTCATATCTCTTATAACAACTACCCAGTTTAATTTCCAGAAAACAAAGCTGAAACCGGTAAAAGGTTGAAAATGTTACCACTAAAATCTCAGTTTTCCGGTTAACACCCACTCTTAGGGTCGGTTTAACCAACAGAGGTAACTGTATTACGCCAGTTTAAGCTATGTATTATATATGGGGAAAACTGGCGTAATACAATTACCTCTGTTGGTGAAATTGACCCTAAATGATTAGATTTGTCTGATTAACAAACTCGATATTAGATTTCTTATTCAAATAGTATAATATATGGAGAGTGTTGGTTCCAAGACGATAAACATGGAATCAGCTTAAGCGAATTTTAAATGTCCGTTTTTATAAACCCCCATTGTTAATAGTGGCAATTTCGCAGGAATTTTATAATCCCTTCTTTTTATTTCAATAGCATATGTCGCGAGTGTTTCCTCTAACAAAATTTAAAAAATCCGCGATTTAAAATAATTCGTTTCAGGTTAACCTCTACTCTTAGTGATATTTTGTTGGTTAACGAACTCGGCCTTACTTTTTCTCAGTAGATTGTTATTACGCCGATTTTTGTTCCAAAAATTAAAAATTACGGCCGCATAGAGGCATTGATATATATATATATTATATATATATATATATATATAAATTTCACAAAAAGCAAAACAATTAAATTGTATGATCATGTAAAAGAACGACAGAAGATAGATTCCGAAGAAAGAATACTACAATGGGTGTCACTTGGTAAAAGAAGAAGAGGACGGCCAAAAAAAAGTGAATTGATAGTTGTTTTAGCAGAATGATGGGAAAAAATTATTGAGTGATGGAGATTGGAATGGACAGAGAGATGTGGATGAGAATGACAATAGATTATTTTGGCGCAGGAAGATGTTGTGATACATTGTGTTAACAACCTGCTATATTATATATATATATATATATATATATATATATGAATGTTTGTTTGTACTTTATGTGCGGCCATACCATTGATCCGATTGTGATGGGCTTTTTTCAAAATGTTCAGGAGATTCCCGGGATGAAACATAGGCTATAAGAGAGTTGCGATACTCAACTCCTACAACCTTAAAAATTGCCCTTTGCAGTGCCAAAACGTGAAAAAATTAGCTCTCTGGACGCTTAAATGGCTTACGCTACCTAAACCATAACAAATACACAAAATAAATGTACACAGAATTGAATATCTCAAAACGTCCGCGACAGTATATATTTACCTCTTACGGATAACTCACAATAACCATTTTTGTCTTTCACTAATGCTAAGAAGATCGAGACAAGTAGACCTACGTCGATTCCTGTACAGGCATAGCAGCACATGGCGTGTATTCTTTTACGGATAAACTCACAATAATAACCGAGTGATTCGTGTGAATGCAAGACTATGCGACCAAAAGTGTGAGCGATACCATTACAAACAATGCAGAATATGGACAGGATCACTGAACGAACTCATAAAAGACAAATCATAAACTTATAACTTAAATGCTCTTTCGAGTGCCTCTTAACCAACTATTTTATATATTTATTTATAACTCACAATAACGAATGTTGTCTTTTACCTCATTTATGCCAAGATGATCGAGATAAGTAGATTTCCGGGCAATACCGGGTAATGAGCACGGTGAATCTTAAAATAATTACGATATACATTTATAATTATTTTCTCATTCTACTTATTCAACTAATCATAAGAAGTATATTAATTTTGTCTTTCAGCTCATTTATGGCCAAGAAGATCGGATGAGTAGATTCCCGGACAACGCCGGGTAAAACAAGCACGGGGTATCTAAAAATAATTATGATTAAATTTTTCTTTCCACTTATTCAACTAAACAAAAAAACACATTAATTTTCGTATTTCAGCTCATCTATGTCAAGAAGATCAGGATAAGTAGATTCACGGGCAACGCTAGGTAATCAGTACGGGGTATCTAAAAAATATAAATTTATAATTTTCCTTTTACTAATTCAACTAAACATAAAAAGCACATTCATTTCCATATATTTGGTCGTAGCAGCCGGGTATTAGCGAGATATATATATATATATATATATATATATATATATATATATATATATATATATATATCGTTGCAGATTTCTGAACAAGACGCGAGAAATAAGAACAACACTCACTTGTGAATATAATAAAATAAAGTGTAATTGTTAATGCTAAATAATCCAATTAATTTAATTGTGAAATCTGCAATGTAACCCTATTTATTGCTTTGGTTTGTCTTATACATTGTTACTAGACAACTGATGGTTTGTTATGCACTTCTAAAAAGTACGTGCGGTTTGCTGCCCGTGTGAATCGATTTCTAAATCACTCTTTTGTTGTACTTTTCATTTATTGTAATAAAATCTAACTGTTACTTTATACTCGTATTTTTGTATGTTGTTTTTTTTAGAAGTAGGGGTTTTCCTGAAATCCAAAATTTAAAAATGACTCCAGTGGCCGCCATGTTTGTTTTTTCGCAACGTTACTGTACACATGTTTGAATTTGACTTGCCAGCCTCAGAATAAAATATAAAGCAGCAAAATCTTATCATTAACTTCGACGTGTGGACCAATTCGCTTCGTTTCCGCTATTCCTGCTGAGACTTTTTATTTTGTAAACATCGTGGTCATGTTCTTAGGAGTGAAAATAATAGACTTCTTAAAATCTTGATACATTTTATAAGAGTGAGAAGGAAATACTATACAACATGTGATGTGAATCATACACCATGTGCGTGCGCCAACAAACGCAAAGCGTTTACGTTATGGAATCACGGGATGCAGATAACATATACAATATATTTAACTAACCTAAAAGCTAACCTAACGGAATTTAAGTGCTCTAACCTGTGAAAGACCAACCTAAAAGCTAACGTAAGGTAATTAATATACTCTAACTTGTGAAATAATACTACGTCCAAAAATAAATAGTAAATTCTAAAGTATACAAATGTATAGTGAATTAGTACATACACTATGTTGGCTGCACTGGAACACGTCTGTGTGTTGCATGGAATATTCTTTAAAATCAATACGGCTGCCACATATTTATGCTACATATGTAGTTAAATATCATACAAAAATAATTGAAATAATCGTTTGAAGAAATGTAAAAATCGTTGTAAATTGTGGAAATAATTTGAAAAATGAAACCCTAAGAATAACATTTGACAGAAGTTTATGAAGGAATTAAAAAAGTCGCGTCACATGTTGTAAAGTTTAGCTGAATGAGAGTCATCTATAATAGACTCTACCAGAAAGGTCTATTGTTTTGTAAGAGTCCATCTGTCGTTGATAATTCTCTCAAGACGAGGAAACAGGTTTTTATCTCAATTGACTTATTTTGTTAAGGAACACCCTCTTGATCGTTGGCCAGATGGGATGGCCGTACTCCCCTTATTTTATCGTAAAAACAAGGAAAGAACGAATAACATGCCAATTTTTCTGAGTAATTCTTGTCCTCATCAGATTATTTATGTCCCTAATTATACAAATGTATACCATCTATCTGAAAAGGATCTTTTTGTTCAGTGCCACCTGTTTGTCATTGAACATTTCAGGTATTCTCTCCTGGCACTGGCGTATTGTACCCATTTGTGAGGTTGGGGCGCCTGGAAGGCGGAGTTACGCTGCCCCAATGCTATGATGGTGATGACGATGGGTAATGATGCGCCAGGAGAGGCCTTAAACCTAAACTTAATCTAATGAGGTGAATGTGATATTGATGATAATGACGGCCAGATGATGTTCGGGAACCGATTAGGTCTTAAAGTATCCTGACATTTGTCTTACAGGTGAGGAAAACCCCCGAAAAAACCTCACCCAGGACACTTGTCCCGAGCGGGGATTGAACCCGGGCCCGCTGCGTGACAAGGCAGCACGCTACCTCGTGACCACAGCGGTGGACTCTGAAAAGGATATAAATTTGACAAAAAAACATATAATTGATTAATTCATAGGTTCATAAACGGCCTAAAGTCAAGGATGCCAGTTGTCAGGCTGTCACGCCATTACATGTACGTAATTACGAAATAAAATGGAACGAAACAGTATGGAGAATGGGCTGCATTAAAATTCAGGCAGAAGAAACTTCGAGAAAACAAGTATTCTCTTGCATCATAGACTTTCAATAATTGGAGTTTCATCTCATCCCTCGACACGAGTAAAGGTTTTAACTTAACATCTTACATTATATTTTGTGTTGACAATGCTTCCTTATATTGCGATATATAGTAACATCATTCGGTACTCTTTCTACCTTAGCTGTACTCGTCTACCCGAGCTCAACACGGAGTGACCTATGCCCAAACTCGGGGGCTCACAAACCACTTTTCTCCACGTTTACTTGTAAAATTGCTACTTAAATTGCCATGGTTTATTAGTATATTTAGGTTCGACTGTAAGTAGTAATAATACCATAGAGAAAGAGATTAAAGAAATAATTATTGCACTAGAAAAGAAATAATATTATACCAGTTTCGCACTATTAAAGAAAAAAATACTTTATAAAATTGCAAGACTAAGATTATATAGAATAATAAGATCACTAATGCATGTGAGGTATGGGTACTGAAAGAATTCAGCAAAAAAATGTATATAGGGGCCTATAAGATAATTTGAGACAAATGTTTGGTCCTACCAAAAATACGTAAATTTTATTTCCACTATTTTTAACATACCTAACACCTGTTAGAATGAAATCAGAACGGATACCACTTTTTGAGAAGTCACCTGGAGAATTAAAAATAATAAGGAACTAAATAAAAACTCAATGGCGCGAAAGACCTAGAAGCCCTTTGCCTACCAGCCGGCTGCTGGCATCACATCCATATGTTTATCACAGAGGTAGACGACGATCCAGCTGTTACACTTGGTTTTCTCAACCTGGTGCCGCTACTTATTGTAGCTACCCAAATTCCTTACGATACTGGGTGGGCACTGGTCCCTTGATGATCATGTCATTTCATTCATAGTGTTCGGTTCAAGAGCAAGTCTTTCACTGCAAATTCAGCATTCTCAAAACACGCCATGTTTGCAGCTTTACTAGGGATATATAGGTGTGGTAGCTTCCCGTTTCTTTCCACACCCCACTCTCTCTTTTACATCTTAAAATCTTAAAATCTTAAAATATTTTAAGGCGGTCCCCGAGGGGCCCCCAACTAGGAGATGAGGAGAGTGGATTTGGCTGAGTTAGACCCTCCGGACTTCACCGAAATTCACTCCAGAGGTTAAATATCAGATCAAGGATCCGGAAATCCCTATTAGCCTCAGCCACCCGATCATTTCAAAAAGGATATCTATTGAATGGAGAACAAGAAATGACCAACTTGCGTCTAAAATCATACACTCTGGATACATCTTAAGAGAAGATTAAAACATTCAAATAGAAAGTTGTAGTGACTATAAACTATGAATTATTTTTTTTATTATGTTGGCCAAAATAGCGTATATTTTGTTACATTATCACATATAATATTATAATGTTTGAAAAATGCAAGGGATAAGTCCCCCGGGAGGAACTTTAAATCGTGGTTCCCGAGTCTAAAGATTTTCAGGTTCATACAAGAAACTTAAACCCGAATAATGAGGCCTATAATAAAACATTTACCGGCCTTCATCATCCTAGTAATACCTTATTTGCCTACTAGATGTCTCGTTGTATCGGTATGTTGATTGCATATCATCTGTAGGAAAATACGCATAACTAAATTAATGTGGTCTAGTAATTCCTAACAAAGGAGAGGATAAGACTCAACATTGGCCTGATACGCCAATATAGATTTCAGATTATAATGTTTGAGCTAGTCCAAAGTATTGAAATTGGACAATGCATAAAATGATGATCAGGTAGAAGTAAGTCATTTGAAAATAAAATGACAATCACAATGACATTATTGTAGTCAAACTAAGCGACTGGGCAGAGAGAAATTACATAAAGATCAATGAAGAAAAGACAGAAATGATAGTTTTCAGGAAAGGCGGCAGGCTGACCGAAGCAGAAAAAGTTAAATGTAATGGGGAAATCCTCAAGAGAGTCAACAACTTTAAAATTTAGGCCTCGCAATACAGACAACAGGGAAGAGCTTCAGACTACACATCACAACAAGAACGGTGGCAGCAATAAGGGCCATGAATGAAATTAGAAGCAACAGGCTACCACCAATCAGCACCGCCATGGACCTGTTCAGACTGAAGGTACTATCCGTACTTGTGTATGGACTCGACCTGATATGGGAATAGCTCACATATAAACAACAGGAAGATATGGAGAAAGTGTAGTCCAGATACCTCAAGAGACTCTTAGGAGTATCACCGAGTACGAGATCGAGGCTGGTTTATGAACTCACCTAGAGACTTTTTTAATAGAAGATCTGCGGACAACAGTACTCCTGCCATTTAATGAGGCCTACAATGTACTCTTACAAGACCTACAAGAGAGAAGATGGACATACCATCGGAATTCTATGCGACCTGTGCGATGCAAGACAGACGATGGACAGAATCCAACTATGAAAATACGTCAGGTCACTATCAGTTTGGCAGTCCATGGCTTCCATTACAAGATATGCTGCAACAGACATTTCCCTAATGACAAGTGGTATATGTGTTTTATGTTCAGAAAAATGCGAAAGTACCATATTATAAATTGTAAAAAAAAACGACTTAAATCAATCTGCGCTTATAGCAAAGACAATTAAGTGCTTTACATGTAATATCTGCAAGGTTTGTGCGCATTTCTCCTTTATTATTATATTATACTAGTATAGCTAACTGAAGGCATTATGGTTATGTTTTCTTTCTGGCACACAACAACCTCAGAAAAAGGTAAAGTTAACAGACAGAGATAGAATCTTGAATGGGCTAGAGACTAATGCAACGGAAGAAAGTAGTGCATATCGTGAGAACTTAAAACATTTCAGCGCTGCAACTGATGCTACAGTTTGCAGGCTGCTTGTAAACCTAGCGAGCTTCAATAGCCCTCCAGCTTCTGTCTCGTTCTGTTGAATTATGTGGATAACTAAATAAATTTTGTCCCAAATCCATATTTAATTAATGTTGTGTTAATATTAATGCTTTCATAATATGCAGAATTGGTAATTAATTTATATTTTCCACATATAGGTCTAATTGAAAGAGTTATACATTTACATACATAGCTATTTGTTATTTATATCAACCAATCGAAAGTTATTAGAAATACTGTGACTACGTACTTGCTTGGACAAATTCAACGTTAGATAATTAGTATTGTCGAATTCCGAAGAAATTAAGAATAAATTAATTATTCATATTGAAATATAAAACCCTATTTTATTTATTATTTTAATTCCGAATTTATCCACAATACACGTTCTCCATTTGTAGCGGTCTTACAACATATTATGTTCGGAATTCCTAAAAAGTTACTTAGACGTACACGAATATGACTAAATGGCACAAAGAATATGGCGCGTCTAGACAAACAGTTTTCGGATATTTTTTAAACCCACAATGGGTTGAAGATTTAATATCTCCTCTGCTATTTAATTTTGTACTAGAACATGCCATCAAATCTTTAGAGGATGAAGAAGGCTTACAACTCAATGGTATTAACAAGCTTTTAGTTTATGGTGACGATGTAGTATTATTGGGCGGTAAGCGAGAGATACTAAAGGCCAACACACACACACACTATAGAGTAACATTAAAAATGGGACTGGAAGTAAATAATAATACTAAAAAAATGGTAAAACAACCGAAATACATTATATAATGGAATGGACAGCTAATGACAAATGAGGGAAATTTTGAGGAAGTGGCTGAATTCAAATATCTAGGAACAATAATCACAAATAGGAATGAGATGCAAAAATAAATTAACATAGGCTCAATTCTGGAAATACGTGCTATTATGCATTACATATATTCTTGACATCCCAACTCCTTTCAAAAAAGTTAAACAGCAAATGTATAAAACAGTTATATTATGTGGATGCGAAACTCGGACTCTTAATTTAACGGAGGAAAGGAGATTACGAGTATTTGAGAATAAAGTTCTTAGGACAATTTTGGACCAAAGAGAGATGAACAGACAGGTGAATGAGAAGATTACTTAACAGTGAACTACATAGTCTTTATAAATAATAATAATAATAATAATAATAATAATAATAATAATAATAATATAATAATAATAATAATAATAATAATAATAGCTTTATTTTACCTGGCAGAGTTAAGGCCTTAAGGCCTTGTCTACCACTCAACCAGGTTAAAAAAAATACAAAAGAAAAGTCTTAAATCTAAATTACAATATATATATAGGCCTATATATATATATATATATATATATAAACGATTACAAGTTATGAATACAATACAATTAATATTTATAATGTATTTTGATTTACTCTAAATTTAACGAATTAAATATATAATATGTACAAGATATATTAAAAAAACGAGGAAAAGATTAATGACATAGTATAAAATTAAATGAATAGAGAAAAATTAATTATTAGACAACAGGTAACTGTATAAGCGTGACTTAAAGGTGCCAAGTGTGCGGCAACCCCTGATATCTTGAGGAAGGAGATTCCAGGAGCGGGCAGAGGCTACTGTGAAGGAAGTAGAATAGGAGGAAGTGCTATGAAGAGGAATTGTTAGCAAGACTGCTATCTTGTGACCTAGTGTCAATATTGTGGTAGGAGGATAACTTCTCAAATCTGGACGCCAGGTAAGTAGGAATGTAGGAATTCAGAAGCTTGAAAAGTAGTGAAAGAGAGTGCAATTTACGTCTGTCAGTAAGACGGAGCCAAGAGAGGTTATTAAAGTGTTCGGAAATATGGTCATAACGGCGGATATTGAAAATGAATCGAACGCAAGCATTATGAACACGCTGCAGTCTCTGCGACAAGGCATAGTTTAAGATCATTATATATAATGTCACAATAATCGAAGTGTGGTAACACAAGATTCTGCACTAGGATTTGTTTTAACGAAACTGGGAGAAAATTCTTTAAAAACGTCTAAGATAATGTAAGATGGAGAAAGTCTTTTTACATATGTGTTTTCACTTGTGTTTGCCAGGTTAAATTTGCGTCTAGATGTAGTCCAAGATCTATTACTGAAGAGAATAAGGGATAATTATATTATTTATAGTAATGTTTGGAAGTGTAGATATGTCAAAGGTTGTAAGCAGTCCTTTGTTGTCCCATTAGAATTACTTGTGACTTGTTAGGATTTAGATTTAGACCGATACTTGAAGACCAGTTAAAGATGGATATGAGATCGTCATTCATTTTCATCAAGCGGTTATAGAGAGAATGAGGGAGGTGAATGTAGGTAAATTTGGAGATCATCAGCATAGAAGTGATAACGGCAGTGCTTTAGTACAGTTGGCAAATCATTATGTAGATTGAGAAAAGAAGAGGTCCGAGAAAACTGCCCTGGGGGACTCCAGCCGGCACGTTACGCCAAGTCGAAGATCTAGAGTTTAATGAAACGTATTGTTGACGACCGTGCAGGTATGAGTCGAACCAGATGTAATAAGAACAGTTAAGTCTCGTTGACTGCGCTGGGCAGAACTTGTGACACGAATGGAAAATGAAATACGTGCGTGGAAGCTTCTTGTAGGAAAACCAGAGGAAAAACGCCCAGTTGGTAGACCAAAAATGAGGTGCGAGAATAACATTAACTATGATTTGAGGGAAGTAGATTATGCTGGGAATGATTGGAAAACATTAGCTCTGGATAGGGATGAATGGAGAGCTTATGTCCGCGTGGCCATGAACCTTCGGATTTGATAGTGCCATTGAGTTAGTGCTCTAATGATCGCAATTTTTGTTTCCTCGGAAATGAACTCGACATGTAGGAGTCAACTGAATATTTGCCCCGAAAACAGATCTAACCAATGAAAATTTGAAAATTTAGTTTTCAGTGGATTAGTGATCTATCCAGAGAATATCATGGTATGGTGGATGTAAAACTATCCTTACTCTCTTCCAGATCTGTTCTATTTATTTTTAAAGTTTGGTTTTCAAGCGAAGAGGATTTATCTGTAAGAAAATGGTGGAAGCAATTGGTCAAGTCATGAGTACCAGTGTATAAAAACAATTATTGTACTTGTGCAAATTCATTCTACCACAGTTCAATGAATTCTATCAGAATCTTAGAGAAAATGAGTGAAAATAAGGAAGACACAAACAATGTAACGAAGTAACATTAAATGGAACATAAATATTGAACACTGATTCAATTAGAAATTTGTCTAACTGAATCAGTGTTTAATACGAATGTTCTTATTCTTATTGTAACATTTTTAGTTACGTAAATATGGGTTACATCATTTTTCCAATCTTTATACATAGATCGCTTTTGCACTCAATTCTGCTGTATTAAATTGTTAATATTTATTTAGTAGCATGCCATTTTGCATTCAAATTGGCTGTATATATTTCCAATAGGATGAAATATTAAAACGTATATGATATATAAAGGCAATAGCCTCAAAATGAACATTATGTATTTTTTCGTTTTCTCAACAATTTGTAGTTTATGGGTTAGATCTGTTTTCGGGGAAACTATTCGGTTAAAAAAATAAGTCAAGTTCGATAACCAGCAACATTGGAGTATTAACAGTGGGTAACCTGAAGCGAAAATTTAAAAATTACTCTGGCGGCCGCAATTTATATTTTCGCAATGAACTTCAGTACCGTATATGTTATAAAAATAAACGAGAAAGGTATTCTCCAAATATTAGCGAAATCCGACAATTAGAAATGGGAATCTATCTGTAACCCGAAATTAAAAACAAAATATATCTCTAGCACTCACCAATGTTGTTTTCCCGTAATGTTAACTGAATGACATGCAATGTAATTAACAAGAATATATATATATATATATATATATATATATATATATTTTCTTGTTAATTACATTGAAAAATTCAATATATATATATATATATATATATATATATTCCATATCCATAAATTCTGCCTTCCTAATGAAATCACTTAGTTTGTGCAGTTCCTGGGGGAACTATTTTTTATTCAACGAAGTTTCTTCAAAACTCATTTAATTAGGTTGCAATTAATATGGATGTGAAAATAACCGACAAATGTTTCTTAGCTGACTCTTATAGGCAATTATCTTTAAGCGATGAAATTGAATTCTGTATACAAAGCAGGGGCCCGCAATTTCTGTATCTTCAATGGTTCGCTGATTTCCCAGAAAAAATTCAATTCATTACAAATTGTGCAACTAGAAAGAAGACACTTTAAAATTTTTAATATAACAATGGCGGTTCCAACACTACTATATGGATCGGAACATTGGGTCTTAACCAAAAACCAGGAACGAAGAATAGAAACGTCAGGAATGAGGTTTCTGAGAAGTGTGGCTGGCTATACAATAATGTGAAGTGAGGATATACAAAGAAAACTGAATATATTCAAACTATTAGATAGAATTACACAATACAGAGATGGATGGATGGACCACATCAATAGAATGGATAATAGAATTCCGAAACAGATTCTTCACTACAAACCACTAGGACGAAGGAATGTTGGAGGACACAGTAAAAGATGGATAGACCAAATCTAACATGAGATTGGAACAGACCAGCAGGTCTAATCCTTGATGATGATGATGATTAAAATTGTGAATACTTAAATTATTATTATTATTATTATTATTATTATTATTATTATTATTATTATTATTATTACTATTACTAATTCACTGGCTCTATCGAACACGTTCATGGCCGCGCGAACATAAGTTCTCCATACATCCCTATCTTCAGCTAATGATTTTCAACAATTTCCTTTTAGCCTGTTGCCAATCCAATTTCTTTTCCTCTTCTTTATAAGTTCCTTCACCCACTCTGTCTAGCATACCTTATTTTTTTTATTTTGTCTTTCCATTTGGTACGCTCCATATACACATCTCAAAAGCTCCAATCGCTTTTCCTCATTCCATTGTTTTATTCAGGTCTCTGCACAATACAATGCTACACTCCCACACAAAGCACTTCACTAGCCTCTTTCGTAATTATTTTGTCAAAGGTCCTCAAAAAACAACTGTTACTAACATCTGGAATTGAATAGTGGTTGTGCAGTTAATTTTATTAAAATGTATTGCCCATGTGTAGAATTTCTAGAATATGTATATTATTGATAAGTTTTAGTTTAATGCAACTCATTTTATTTATATTTAAGTTTTAACTGCAAATATTTTATTAATTTTTAAATTATGGAGAGTCAATAAAGTATGTTTATAAATCATCTACCTTATATATATATTTTATATATATATATATATATATATAATTGCGTCCACCGCTGTGGTCTCGAGGTAGCGTGCTCCCTTGTCACGCAGCGGGCCCGGGTTCGATCCCGGTCGGGACAGGCTCCTGGGTGAGTTTCTTCGCGGGGTTTTCCTCATCTGTAAGACAAATGTCAGGAAGCTTAGGGCCCAACGGTCCCCGAAAATCATCCGGCTATCATCATCATCATCATCATCATCATCATCCTTATTATCACCATCATCCTTCACTGGTGTCGAGAGCAACGGGAAGCTACCACACCTATAATTCCCTAGTAAAGCTGCAAAGCATAGCATAAAAATGCTATGATTCCAGTGGAGACCTGCCCTCGGGCAGAATTACTATGGATGAATGTATAATGGCGAAGCCCTATGTTAAGCCATAGCCTCTCCCTTGTTAGGAGTTACTAGACCAAGTTAATTTAGTCACGAATAGCATGCGGCCAACATACAGACTCAATGAGACATCTAGCAGGCAACTAGGAAGTAGAGATTGGTAAATTTTGCTTAGAGGCCTTTTATTCAGGCTTAGGGATATTTTACGAGCCTGAAAATCTTCAGACTCGTGACCCACGGCTTAAAGTTCCCCCGTAGACTTGCTCCTTGGATTTTTCCATTTTAAAAAATATCCTTCGATCCCGGCCGGGTTTGAACTCGCGATCCTCGGAACAGAGGCAAGGAGCATAACCACTAGTCCACTGCGGACCGAATACTACTTCGTAATTCCGAACCGTTACTTTCTTCAATAGTGTGGCTTAACAACCTCCAGCTCACATTGTTTCCACGTCTGATGAGCTATGGCACCATCAGTACTGTGTATAGTGACGTAGTTCTCCAACTCGCTACTCCTTTTTAACATTTGGACGCAGTACATTATTCCAATGATATTTGTTTGTTGAGTTTTCAAATTGTATATGGACCATATTAAATTCATTTAAAACTTATTTTAAGAATATTCTAGTGGCATTTCCAGTTAGTGTAGGCATGAACCGCCACTGGTACACCGCATTAGATTTTAAATCCGTTTGAATACGCATTAAAAAATTCCACAGTATTAAACAGATGGGAATTGGGATTTTTTTTTTTTAACTGCTTGTACCATGTATATCGGTTGTCTACTTAATCTGACGGTCCACGGTATGTCCAAATGACAGAAACCACCTGATTTCTCCCATTAAATCGATCTATCGAATGCACAGACTACAAATCTAATCGATACAGTAACAGCCACAGGAATTGAAGCTAATGACCCAGTTCCAGCGAAAAAACAAAACAATGCCCATGTACCAAATTACCCAATGCATTTTTTGCGACGCTTTTTATCTCGCGTTTTCAGTTTCTATAGAATCAGTAGGAATGTGAAATTACGCTGAAATAATCAGTTGATTGCAGAAACAAAGTCTGAATCACGGCCGCACTTCCACAATTATTTTGTTTTCATAACAACCATAAAAAAAAGCAGTTCCCCACGTATAAATACGAAAAATAAACGAATTTCTCCGCAAATTAAATTTATAGTCCTATTATGCCCGTTTATAGAATATATCTTTCTTTGTTAATTAAATCATAGACTGTGTATTAAAGTCATGTTGTGAGAAAACAAATATGGCGCCTGATAAACTGATTTTTAAATATTAGGCTTTCAAATGTTAATCCCGCACCTCTGTGTTGGGTTTCGATAATTGTTGGAAGATACTTTTTAAGGAAATATATCCGAGTTTTCGATCCTGAAAAATTGAAAATTGCGGACTCTTAGAGATATTTTTAAATTTTCGCTTGAGGTGAACTACTCCTAATAGTCCGATTTTGCTGTTTAAAACGAACTCAACTGTACTTTTTAAACTGATTGTTATATTTAATACCACAAGTGATCTTCTTGGTGATAAAAATATTAAAATATATATACAGTCAATATGCCCATTTTCACCAATTAATGTTTTAAAATGGTCAACAAGTTTCCACAGCCAAGCTGTCATTCTCAAGACCAGATATTGACTGAAGACAAAATTGATAATAAATAAATAAACGAATTCAGTTAAACTGAATGAGAATGAAGCTTGCTTTGGCTGTGGAAACTTGTTGACCATTTTAAAACATTAATTGGTGAAATGGGCATATTGACTGTATATATATTTTGATTGTTATATGCTTGTTTGGTCCAGAAAATATTGTGGCCTCTAGAGTTTTAATAGATAGACCTATATAGGCCTACATATCGTCATCATAAGCATTACAGGTTTGGTAATCTGCCTTAATCGATAACTTAAGTCTAGAATTGGTCACTCCCTATCCGCCTATAGTTGGACGGCATTATGCATTAATCGGCTATGCGCCATTATGTTAGTTTCGAGAAAATACGTTTAAATGTTAAGTCAATGTTCACTACTTATTGTAGCGCCAAACTAATAATACTGGATATTATAACTTATTTTCCTTGATTGACAGTTATGCATCAACACTATAAGAGTGGGAACGTTTGGCGCTTAACTGCATGATGCAATATTTAGATAGTATTTATGAATATCTAGTTTCATACCCGTTTGTTGCAAAACACAGAATCTCTGATAGGACTGATGGTGTTTATTTTTGTTTAAGTAATAAAGCCATATTTAAAAATTTGGCGTTAAAATTGTGCTTACACTTAGTTCATGAGCCAGCTCAACAGATTACATCAAAATATAATTTTTAATAACGGCGCTTAGCCGGCTTATGCATAACATCGTCCTATTGGAATTGTACGAACTTTTTTTCATTGGTTAGGCACCAACCTTCCGAAGCAATCTTCAACGTGAAAACCAGGAGTTTTATTGTGGAGTCTTCTTCTTCTTCTTCTGTACTGATTACATTCTCCGAGGTTAATAGCTCAGTCTACCCTCCATGTATCCTAGTGGCCGGACTCTTAACAGATTCTACCTTCCAAACCAGAGGGACCTCGAGCTCGCGTGGGCAGGGACACTACTTCCTGAAGTACAGTAAGAGAGAACTCTAACCTGCTATATTTGCAGTGTGTGTGTCACTGAACTCCTCCTAAACGACTGGAACGATTTTGATTAATTGTATTGTGTGTGTTTAAGTGGATCCCAGGATAGTTTAGATTCACAATTGGACCAGGTAGGTGTCGCTGCGATCGGGTTATAGGATACTGACTTTTTTGACGATTTTTAAAAATATTTTTAAGATTTTTCGCATATCAGAACATAGAACCCCAAAATTTCACCCCCCCCACCTCCCGCAATATTTTTTTTAAATAAAAAATTAATAATTGGCCGTTAAAAAACCTTCTGAAAAGTTCATGATTAATTGACCTTCTGAGAATAATTAATAATTATGTTTGTGTACCATAGGCTGATGTCGAATTCTGTAATATTGAAATTGAACTCTTTTCTTGATTTTGTTTCGGGCAACAATAAATCACACAGTGACGAGACGAAAACATTGAAATGTCAAACTCAATGTTAAATGTCACTTTGTACATAGGTTATCGAAAATTCGAATATCGAAAAAACAGCCCGGAAATCTTCTACAAGACCAGCCCTGAAAGCCTAAGTCAATATAACACTTTTTTTTTCTAAACACTGGTTTAAATAATATACAGCAACAGTTGTTAAATCCGGAACGTGAATAATGCGGAAATCTGTCCAACGTGAACAAATGTATTGATTCCGGCGAATTAATAGTAATTTTACGTGTATTTATTTTGCATGAAAAGGAATCTGTCCAACGAGGAAACAAAAGAATATTTATACACAATAAATGAAAAATATAAAGCGGAAAGACAGAGAAAGAAATAAATTAGTTACCACTTCATTGAATCCTCATTAGGCAAAAAAAAAAGGAATGATTCCTATCGCCGGGTTAAGCACAGTAAAAGCACCTTATTCGCGGGTTAAACAATTGTGACACAGTTTCTGTATTCGCGGCTAAAAAATTTCTTTATTCGTGGATCCAGGCGGTATATATATATATATATATATATATATATATATATATATATATATATTAACCATTGTAGCAGAAATAACTGCACTAATTAATTTTATTATTAAACATGTAGTTACACCGTCCAAAAAAAAGTTTCGTGAGAATCTTTTACTAAACCTGTCACGCTTGAGTAAATAATAAAGGCATTTCTGTCCTTTGTATCTCAAGTTTTTGAAGATGGACACATGTAAGTTAAATTGTTTTACAGCCGGGACGAATTGTTTCTCTAGTAAAACGGTCTCACAGCTGGAGACGAAAATATCCCTTGTCCGGCTCTGGAAGTCATTCTTCCAGAGAGATAAATTACGGCCAGTCTTCGGTGTCGAAGACCACTAGACCGCCTGTTGAGATGGCGACAGTAGCCAAAAACTATGTCCATCTGTTTTCTGTAAATTAGTGACCGATTTCCGACTTCATTAGCTAACTTCTCACCAGCCCAGCCGTATTAAAAAACACACCCTGGAAATACATGGACCAATAATTTCCCCGAGATTCTGCCTTAAATATGGTGGGAACCATAATGACCAATCAGAGTCCATGGGTAAATATTATTCTGCGAGTAAGGCGTTTTTTTATATATGTTAATTATATGTTCAGCCAATGAAAATATTGATTTTGTAAATTGTGTTTTTAAGATGGAGTGTGGATATATTCCGAATATCGCGAAAGCAGTCCTGCTCCGGGAAGGATTCCCGAGAGGAGCAAAATTAACATAAGACTACCGCGCACGATTAATTATTTGAGTTCCGCGGCAGTGCGGACTCGTATATTTCGCCGGTCGCAGGCAAGCGACCTATTATACATACTAAATGTGTTAGGTCAAGTACGGCAAGTTTTAAAAGTTAATTTTAAAAGCATCAGTGTGCGTATCGCAATATAGGCGAACCCGTAATATTCAGATGTTATATCAACATAATAATTTACTTTAGGTCGAGTGAAGACCAGTAAGTTAATAGAGTGAAGACCAGTAATTAACGTGGTTAAATCGCGATAGATTCGCTCTTAATGTCGACCGCTATTCGCGCTTGTACTATTCCGAAGAAAAGATACCGGAATATATCCAAATAAAATCCATGTTCTGGATTAGGAACTGTAATAGTGGATCGCCTGAGCTACGTCTTTAGTTAATAAATATATATAGATATATATATATATATATATATACAAGTGTAAGCCTCCTGATTGTACTCAGTGTCCTTAATTCGCTCCTCGCCCTATTCCTACGGTGAAAATCCACAACCCTGAGATATATAGTCCTTGCCCTGCCCAGGCCTACCGCCCTTAAACGTTCCCGTTACACCATCGGCATTTTTTTTACTGAAGCAGGTGCCAAGGCGGCTTTTACAAATAGTGATTCAAACCAAATGGACAAATAAATATCAAAACAAAACAAACTTAAATGTCATTGACCCTAAATGTCATTGTTTAAAAACTGTTGTATTTCTCATGCCGATATGTACTTTGATAAATGACTCCATCGCCACGATCGGTATATTATTGTTTCAACTTGTCATTCATTGCAATAATTTTGATTGAATAACACGTGTATCTTGTGCTTTGTTCCCAGTTTATAATGTCGAGTAAAATGAAAGAAAAATAATAGTAGGCTACCGAAGAGAAAAAAAAACAGTGTTGCCGCTTAAAGAAAAAATAAAAATGCTTGACCGTTTATACGCGTTGGCGACTCGTTTACGTCTATATCACGCTGTTACATCGTTAATGAATAAAGAAATCCGAAGACAAAGTAAGGAATTATATCACAGAATTCACAGCTGAACATCAATCTTAATTGAAATACCTTTTAAAAGTGGCAAAACAGAAAAAAAATTAGTAAGTGCTCTACGTCCTTGCCTAAACCTGACAGTAATAATTAATAGAAATTGTTCAAAATCTCTCATTAATTTATTTTATTTTGATAATTTTTTATTTTATTCTGTAACCTTGGAACGCATCCCCTATATACCCATACAAATTACCATTCCATATTCGCGGTTTCTGTATTCACAGCATATTTGCGGAACATATCCCCCGCGAATAAGGAGCTTTTTCTGTATAGATTCTACCTGTATAGATTCTGCCTCATTGCTCACCCGTTTTGCAAAACATACCTGTCTTGCAAATAACAATTGCGCTGTAAAATCTTAAATTAGTTAAGTTCTGAGACCAATCTTTCACAGGTAGCGGAATAAAGATGACTAAAACGTATCATTCTCATTACGTGAAAAAGTGAAAGCGATTGAAAATAATCCCCAAACATTTCCGGACTAATGCTCCAAAGTCAAGCTCTAGTTCTTGTTAAATACCTAGGGAATAATGATTTCAAGGAAACTTCAGGTTGGCTGGACAGTTTTAAAAGGCGACACGGCGATTTTATGGGGATTTATTTTACTGTTTGGAGTAATGTGAGATTTATATGGATATTGTTGCCAAGGCGAATAGATCTCGCTTGATTGGAGCATCGGAAACCGTGTCGCTGAAGAGCTCCGCTCGATTCAGGACAGGAATGAGCCACGCCACTCTGCGCTGATCATTCTGACCTTGGTTGCTACATGCTAAGTACTATGGATTATTTATTTGGTCGAATATGTTTCTATGTATAGTACGCCATTGTGGAAAGTTTCCTATATTGCGTACTATTGGGTTTCCATGATCATTTATGTTTTTAAACATGGTGGTGACCCTTTCTTCTATGATAGTATTAATATGTGGTACCTTGGTGGCCTCATGCATCTCTGTTATCCTTGTGTAACGCGGGGCCGAAAGAATGATTTTAGACACTTGTTTTGCAGTATCTGCAGTTTGTTTTTGTGGCATTTCGCAACGATACTCAGAGATTCGCAGCCGTACAATAGCATACTACGGATCACAGCCACATATAATGTGAGCTTGATCCTACGGTACAGTGACGGCGACTTGAAAAACGGATATAATATTGCTATGCCTTGATGGGCTCTGGTTATTATATGATCAACATGGGCTCTAAATGTAAGCCTTTTATCCAATATTAGGCCTAAATATCTTACAGAAGTTTCTACTGGCAGAGGTTGTACACCCATAATGAGCTGGATTGGAAATGGAAAGTTCGATTTGGAAAACAGGACGACTTGCGTTTTCCCGGCATTTAGTTTATCCGCCGAAGACGCTTACACATACTATACTTCACTTTTGAACGATAGTGGAACTACAATAAATCCAAGGCACGTAAAAAGTAATATACGTTACTCTATAATCTAAGATTAAAAATAAGTATTAGTTAATTTTATAATGCGGAATTTTGTCCAATATGGAAAAAAAATGGTCCCATGCGATTCCGCTTGGAGCAAGTTTTACTGTACAATAAATAACAATACAAAAAAATAAATATTTAATTTATATCAATACATACTTCGTAACACTAGAAAAACACAATAATAAACATAAATGTACACTTGGACTATTAGTAGATGTGCTCATTTGTAAATGAAACAAGAGTGGACATGTTCCATTTTAATACTCAAAGGCTCAATTGTTCCTATTATATTAGGTTTCCCATAAAGATCATATAGCTCACTGTTATGTAGTCTTTCTAATTCACCTACCTAATCGCCTCTCTTTGGTCCAAAAATAGTCCTAAGAACTTAATTTTCAAGTACTCGGTAACCTTTCTCCTCCTTTAAATAGTCAATTTTTCATATCCATATAGTATAGTTGGAAGAATAACAGTTTTTTATATTTTTTAACTTTTTAGAGAACTGAAAATGACAAGAGTATTTGTAATGCATCATCGAATGTGTTTCCACAGTCCAGCCTATGTTTAAATCCCTTCTACACCTCATTCCTCTATGTACTTACTGTTCTTAGATATTTGAATTCTGCCACTTCAAACCCACCCCCAATATGTTATTAAATAGCTATATAAATTTCCATTATACAACGTATTTATATGTGTGACCATGTCTTTATTTTCTTGTTATTTTTACTTCCATTCTCAATTTAATACGTGTATGATAAATATAATAACAGATTTTATAAAATAAATTATGCCGGTGTCTTAAATTCTTGTTAGGTTTTGTATAGGGCCTACATAACGAATCAATTTTACTGAATGAATGTAAGTATACTGTCGTTCTACATTTAGAGAAAGTTATGCATAAAGTTTGATACCAGATATTTTGTTTGCCTTATCAATTTTGATTTCAACCTTGCTCTTTGAAGTATTTCCTCCTTCTGAGAATAATATTACCCATATACTTCATCAGAACTTCTATGTAGGCAATGAATTCAATTTCCTTGATCTTAAATTTCGTCGGAAATGTGAAATCCTTGAAAAACTAAATAAGGAAATGAAATGAAATATTATGTACTGTTTAACTTACGGTTTCCGAATCTATGTGTTTATTAATTAATAAATTGAAAATGGATACTAAACGAAGTTTTGTGGGATAAGAACATAAGAATAGATACCCAATTACAAATTTATAAATTCATAATTCGAAGCATGCTAACATACGGCACAGAAACTTGGCAGTTGAATAAAAATTGAGATTAAAACCTATGTCTACTGAAATTGATTGATTTAGATGCTCAAATATACCTTCCAAATTGGAAAAAATCAGAAATACAATCATCAGGCAACAAATGAAAGTCCAAAATTCAATAATATATATTGTGAGAAACATAACTAAATGGTACGGTCATACACGTAGAATTCCAGAGAAATATATACCCAGGCACACTTTGGAATGGATTTCACCTGAGAAAGGAAAGATAGGTCGACCTAGATTTAAATGGATGGATGATATAAGAAGAGGTATGAGGGGGATAGGTATGGAAGAAATGGAATGGGAAGATAGAGAAGAATGGAAAAAGAAGGTAAACATTTAAAAAAAACTTTGGGCACAGGAAGATGCTTTATTACATTATATACCTGTTTATAAAATAAATATAATTAAAAATGATCGCCACTATGGTGCTCATTGCATATTGCGCAGCGGAGCAGTTAACATTTTCGACCAGGTTGATTTTCTGGTTGAAGTTTTCCATGATTTCATTGTATAGGTAAATACCAAAGACTTCTGGTCACCAATATTCTTGGAAAAATACTGATCCTGCATGCCGTAAATATATAACACGGATTTAATTATTTTCCAGAGAAACTCATGCTCAAGGATTTTTACCTCAAAAAATCCACCTATCCCGACCGGGTTTGAACCTGCGAACTTCCAAAAACAGAGCGAGCATGGTAATCACTAGTCCGTCGGGATCGCTTCAGTCTCTCTGTATCTTATTAGGCCTATAGGCTATATGAGAGGTTAATTTATTCTCACTGTATAAATAACTCAAAATCCCTGTAAACTGATTTAACAGGATGTTACATAAATGTTCTTCAAGTCCTTATTTTAATTTTATTTCTAATTAAGGTTTTTTTAGGCAGTACTGTATAAAAAACAGTAAAAATGCTCTATCATAAATGATACACACTCAACCACCATAAAATTTGTTCTCCAATTTGTTTTACAAAAATGTAAATTATTTGGTAATTTGATACTCATTAACACAATAACATGATTAATATAACTGAAGAGAAACAATTCTACCTAAACCGGGATTTGAACTTCAGCTTTTCGCGATGGCGCACTGACGAATCGTGATACTAACAAGGGAACTGCCAACCATATCATGCCGAAACCTACCTTGAAATTTCTTCCAGAGAAGCGTTGTGCCCAAAAAGATATCTGTGTTTTTAACTCCAAGGGACAGAAATCTAAACCAGAATCCAGTAATGGCAACCCGCTGTAAGAAGCAGATGAGCTCCCTGTTTGAGTATGAGCGGAGTATTGTGAGGCGGAACGCGGCGTGGAAGGAAGGTAGTGAGGCTTATCGAATCTACCAGTTCGGGAGTTGTGCTATTTCCCTGCAGCTTAAATGAGAGATCTGGCGCTGGATTTTAGTTCCTTGCTGTTCAAAACGGTAGATAAATTTTTGGTCACGGCCTTGGTACATCATAACGATTCTCTGGAAGAAATTTCAAGGTATGCAATGGTTGACAGTTCCCTTGTAAGTAACTATTTAATAACTCAACTGGTTTGCGCACTAGAGCGTAAAGTTAAAGATCTTCAGTTCACATGCCGGTTTAGGCAGAAATATTTATTTGTATTTGTTAGCGGTCATCAGAGATTATTAGCTTCACTTAACACAAATACAGTATAGCATGTGTCACTTAATGGGATTCAAATCCCTTATAGACAGACAGTAACAAATGTAATAGTGGTATTTTTATTAAAGGTATTTATGAATAAAAATCTGAATTGGAATAAACAAATAAACCACACTTGCAATACAATCATCTCAATAATACATTAATTATATAACATAAGAAACTGTTCAGTTTCTCTAAGGACAATGTTAGTAGAAACGCTTGCTATGCCACATTTTGATTATTGTAATATTCTAAATACTGTTTTTATCCAAAGACGTCAACGTGTTCATAATTCTTGTATAAGTTTCATTTGTGGTATTTGTAGATTTGATCACGTATACATCACTGGAACAATTATTGTTATGGCTTCGTCTACAAGATCGTAGAACCGTCCATTCCCTATATCTTCTCTATAAATTACTACACATATCATAACCTAATTAAGTATCACACTGCACTGCTTCGTTAAACTCTGACACACACAAATTAGGAAACCGATCCCATCAGCACATTGTCCTTTATATCCCTCCTCATCGCACTACCTAATACCTACCTAATACAATATTTTACAATTTATTTTGCTAGATCATGGAATTCTCTTCCATCCTATGTTAGAGACTGCAGAACTGTAACATATTTCAGAAACAAGCTAAATCATTTTTATTTAACTAACATAACATCTCGCTAACAGTACACTTTTAACAATTAGTCATTTATTTTTATGTATTTAATAAAAATAGTATATAAAGATATTAAAATATTTCTACTTAAGATAAATATATATATATATATATATATATATTTGCGACAGATTATTTATCTCTATCTATCTTCGGGTTTTTACAGCTGCTGCCGTCTTCTCGTACCAAACCTCCAAAGCCTACGATCTTGGGCATCTTCGATGCTTAGACCTCTAGCTTGCATTACTGTCTTCATGTTTTCCTTCCATGTTAACTTTGGTCTCCCTCTTTTCTTCTTTCTGTTCGGATGCCATTCATATAGTTGCTTCGGCCATCGATCATCTTCCATTCTTAAAACATGTCCTAACCACTTTAATTCCTTCTCCTCAATTCTTTTAATTATGCTTTCTTCTGCTTCCATTATGTTTCTAATTTCCTTATTTGTGACATGTTCTAATTTAGACTTTCTGGCACTTCTGCGTAAATAATCCATTTCTAGAGCTATTAGTCTATTCTTGTAGTACTTATTGATTGTCCATACCTCACTTCCATACATTGCAACAGATTCCACCAATGTTTTACCAATATATCATTTGTGTCTTTCCAAATATGCTTATCCTACCATATGGAAATTTAACGATGATATTATTTTGCTACTCAATTCAATTCTATGCTTTATGTTCTCTTTGCCTATACCTTCAATGTTATTTCAATATATTTTATAACTTTTTTATATTTTTATGTATAATAGATATGTTCTTTTATTAGTTTTAATGTCAGTTATCATTAACTTTATTGTGTTATTAGATGTTACTTTTATTATTGTTCAGTTGGCCAAATAACCGTTTAATATGTTATAGTACTGTGATGTTTATATTTTGATGTAACATATGTTTGTCCCTATTTCTTTAGAAGTCCTAAGATATTTTTGGTTCCATATTCTTATATGTGTCACGAATCATGATAAGAAATTCACGCTTTTACTTGTTTTTTAAGGAAGCCATTCTCAGGATTAGACCCTCAGAAATCCGTCGACCATTGCGAGTTTAAACCCTGGAAGCTCGGAACCAGATGCAAGCACAATAACCTACAACCGACACGTTGCAGAGAGGATATTCGGTGCAATACAGACTGCAGCAACATAAACGGCAAGTAGTCCTACGCGTATAGCGATATTACAGTAGAGAATGCATGTAAGTATTTTACAAAAATTTGATGTTCTCAATGAACTAGCAAGGTAACTGCAGGGGTCTTTCCACGCTACTTGCATAATAATAGAATGCTCGTACGTGAAGGTTGCATTGTTACCAGGGAACATAGTGTTACGAGTTCAGAATTGGAGTTGCACTGCATTTTTATTTTCTCTGTATTATCATATTAACCTTGTAGAGGGAAAGAGAACATCTGCTCACCTTAACACTACAGGTAAATAAAATAGAGTTAACTGTAGCCTAAATCCATGTTAACCTAATAAAATATGTACGTGAGGTCTTATTCGTTCGCAAATGATTAAAATATAAGTTGCTTAGTTGAAGAATAGTGAGCTACACGACCGTTGTGGTAAGTTCAGATGTAATAAGAAGAGTTAAGTCTCGTAGACTGCGATGGGCAGAACTTGTGGCACGAATGAGAAATAAAAGTGGGGCTTGGAACTTCTTGTAGAAAAAACAAAGAGATAGTATGCAGGCCAAGAATGAGATGGAAGCATTAAAAGACAAAGACCTAGTGGTCTGTTCTGGTCTCGTTATCTATCAAGTAAACCTACTCAAAGTATTTAACCTCGACTTCTTTTCCTAATTATTGAATGGCACTTTAATATTAAAATGGGCAGTTTTCCTCTAATCATTCTTCCTACGTTTTACTCTCCATTTGTTTATGTAATTTTGAATTTTTCCAAGAATGGGTTCAACTGGAACGCTTAAATTGCAATTTATCCTATGAGATACATGGGTTTAATTTATATGATTTTAAAATTAAACAGCAGAAAGCAGAATGAGAAGAAATTACGTGTTTTGGATTACACCATAAACAGTAATAACTAGGGAGCGAATTTTTATGTAGGCCTAATAAAAGATAAGATTGCAATGCAGATAGTATATATTATTCAACTTTTTGTGTGTGAAACCAAAACAAAAGACTGTCATAAGCCTAACTTCTCATTATACTATGTTGCAATCTTAACTTTTAGTTAATAAAAATCCGCTCCCTAGTAATAACTTACAGTTGTATATGATTTTGTTTTCAGTGGAGTCCGACAGATTTAAATAAGTGGCACGAGAAATTAATTCCTGCAAATTAAGGGTTAAGTTCTAATACTATAATTTATGTTTTACGTATAGTTAATTGAAGTGATTAGAAGCAAAAGAGTGTAAGTGAAAGTTTTACAGGATTGAGAAAAACAGATTTAAGGTTGAAATTGTTTAAGAAAATCATATGTAATTTAAAATTATAACAATCATTCTTATTCTACTCCTAACGCATATAGATATGTTATTTTCTCACTAAATAAAATTAGGCTTCAAGAATGTAATTATTTACCAAACTTTTTTTTTTGCCTCAATTAATGTTAAGATACAAAACATGAAAAATGTGCTACATTATTCTCTAGGACATTAAGAACGCGTATGCTACTCGCCTATAACAGGAGAGGAGAAGAGAATAGTCCACAACGGGCGGATGGGGTTCGTTAGTCCTAAAAGACAACCCATCTAGGAGAGACAACTCCGAAATAAACCGGGGCAGGTTAAGCTCTGGAGCTGGGTGAAGGCAATCGGCCTAGGGCGGAAACTCCGAATAATAAACCCGCTTCAAGGTTTATTTTACACATTGCTCGCAAGTCCTGAGGATCAAGCCTCGGATCAAAGACGGAAAGTTTTAATTTGGCGCAACAAACATATGTCGATAGAAAGCAAAATCCGCATATACAAAACGACCAGTTATCATATATGCAGCAGAAACTAGGGCTCATACAACAAAAACTAAACAAATAATAAGCACAGGTGAAATGAAGATCTCAAAGAACTACTTAGGGAAAAATCATTATTTGATAGGATACAGAAATTAGAGAATAATGTCAAATTCAAGACAAATTTATTATATAGAGACAGAAATATTAGAAATATCATATAGAAAGAATTGAAGACAACGGACTTGCAAAAAGAACTAAAGAAGGTAGACTGGAGAAGAGCAAGAGGAAGACTAGCCACGAGACGAATAGACAGTGGCTGCACATCCAATACGTCTTCCTCCGAGAAGTGATTTGGGAAATAAACTGGATGAAAAACCTACAAATAAAGAATAAGACTACGCCCATTACCAAGACAGCGTTTTACGAACTGTATTATTGAATGGAAAATATTCACAGTTAGACAAATTCCCAACTAATGCTTCAAAGTTGTATTACCTTGAGTAATGAAGAACTAAACCATAAAATAGTGTGTATACCACGGGCGTTACTTGATGATAGTCCCTCAAGTGACTTACAAGCCCTCGGGCAAGGAGCCCTCAGCTTATACCACATCCGCTCTTAAAGTTACCTTAACATAAACAAATGCCAATTGTATCCTTCCGCCAATCGCGCCACAATTACTGTCACATTGCCAGGGAGCACGTTGGAAGTATATAAGACATGTGATAGTTGAATTATGCATACTACAAGAAAGCTGTTGAGATATTTCACTGAACTTCTGAAATACGTTTAAAATAACTGTTTTTTTAGCACTAGTCAAAAGTTTGCCAGACTTGTGTTTTAAAAATGTAGATGGTGACACAGCAACGGAAGACTCGACACCTTTAGCCACTTTGTTTTGCATCAGAATCGACTGAAGCATGTGTCAAATGCATCGTCCATATATAATAAACTGTTTTGAATTGTAATTATTGATTCGGTATATTTTAGAATATTTCCTATGTTTTGAATATTTTTTTCATTCACGAAGAATATGTACATTCTGAAGACATATTTTTAATTTAATGAAGGAAGCTACTTTTTCGCGTACTTATTGCTTCTACATCGTACGTCGGTGTCCATAACCAATGAAAAGCGACCAAGTCACATGTTTTGTTTTGATGAGGATCACTTAAAGATCGGTTAGCCTTTAGTATGACCGTCGCCCTCGATGCGTAATCATCATTACAATAACCTTGATATATAAATAACTATAGTCCAGCCACTGAGTCTCCGGCCCCGACGTTTTGACGACAGTGTTGCCGATACGGTTATTCAGTGGGAGGGGCCGCATCTCAGCAATTTCAAACCTTACTAGCGAGCTATAGCGGCGTCTAGAGCAGTGATTGGTTGTGGCAGACGTTCACTCTCATTTCAACTATTCCTTTATTAGCAGTAGAGGGCGAGTTTCTCCTTTTACCCCTCGTACAACCTAAACGTCAGAGCCGGAAATCCAGCGGCTGGACTTTATTGTGTTTATGTTCTTGCCTTGTTTACTATTGCTCTAATGACACTGGTTTTAGATAATTATACAATAATTTACACAGTTTTATCGAATTCCGATGGAATGAAGCTATTGAGGTTGTTCTCGTGATGTTTTAAAGTTTTACAGATCTTTATCGATCCTAACTAGTAGACACCGAAAATAACCATGATCAATGTATATGTCTATTAACGCTCTAGCGGCCGCAATTGTTGTTTTATGGAAGTCAAACTTAACATATAGGAATCAATTAAAAATGTAAGATTGATTTCTTTAACCAGTAAATCACGCCAATACAAACAGGAATTCGCCTGAAATGAAAATTTAAAAATTGCTCTAGCGGTCGCAGTTTTCAATTTCTGGCAACGAATTTCAGTATATTGCTATTGAAATAAAATGAGGAAGAAGTCATCTTCTAGAAATAAGCGAAATCCGACCTTTAGATGTGGCTGTTTATCTGTAGAAGGCGGCATGTTTTGCTTTTTCACATAATATATATATATATATATATATATATATATATATATATATGTAGGACTATACAATACAATTTAATTAACCCTTAAAATGTCACTTTATTCTATAATATATATTAATTTTATTTTATATTTGTAGTAAATTAATGGAAATATAAACCAAAAATTATTTAAATCTGTACCTAATTTTACAACAATATGTAATAGATAATAACTACATATGAAAAATTTCCTTCCTAAACACGATATCATCGTATTTGTGGATACGACCATTGTACATGACTTCAGAAGGAAGGAAATTATTACATTTTCTGTACCGTTAGGTTACAGCAACAGTTTAGAATAACCACTTTACATTAGTTATATTTCACTCCAAATGTTCCGAAGAGTAAGTTCGCAACTTTTATCTTCTTCTTCATCCAACCAAGTCTTAGGCCTATTACAATCTCACTGATGAATTTTGTATCCAGCGTTTTCTTGAACGGGCCAGAGATCCCTTCCCTGTTGTACGATAACGAAGCATGGGAAACATATCTGAACTCATTCGTCGTTGCATGGGATAGTGAAGTGCAGTCTAAAATCTCTCCTATCCAAAACCTAACCTCAATCTGCCCATGGTGCAACCTGCTTATAACAGATGAGACTCTAAAGACCGAGTATTAACGGTATAACAATAACATCACTTGCAGAGTGAATGCTGCATGGATGGAAAACCTATCACTTTACCCCTTCGGGCTAGCAACCCATCGGGTGGTAATTTAGAGTTGCTTTCAATTCCTACAATAAGCCTTGGTTGAACTGGACGGATAATTCTGTTGAGGAAAAAGGCGCAACTTTTATATTTCACCGAAGTATAGTTTGTAAGTCTGAATCCTGATCTTGTTTACATCTGACCGCTGCGCTGGTCAGAGTTCAGAGTGACCTCTACTGAATGATAGAAGCTTTGTCAACCTCACATCATTAGTAGAAGTTTCATTTCTAGTAATAACTCATATGGTTTGTTTTCACAGCAGTCCGACACGTTTAAATGAATTGGCATAAGAAATTCAGTTTCTCTAGTATAAGAGTTAAGAAAATAAATATATATTCCGTAAAGCAACAGAATCGAACCACAACTTCAACTTGCTCAAGAATTCGCTTATTTTAGGCAGTTCCTGCTTGACGGACTTTTAATAATAGAATAAACTATAATTAATTCAGTGAATTTTCATTTAAATTAAAGGCTTCATGAGGATAAATAAAAATGGAGTGAATGTGACATAATAACCAACTCGACTGTACGGCATGCACGGTAATGAAATTAAACAGCCACAAGGCTTAAAATAAGAACATATACCGCATCTACAAGTACATTTCTATTACAATAATTATAATTGTTGTCCACGATTTAAAATTACTCATTATACCGATCTACAATTCGTTTCCAACTTTAAAATCTGAAAATATGTAATAGTGAATCTATCTATCTATCTATCTATTATCTATTTTACAAAGCATGGATTTATTCTTATTCTATCTATCTATCTATTATCTATTTTACAAAGCATGGATTTATTCTTGCGCGATAGTGCGTTTTGTCGTACTTATCAGCATGGTTACGGCGCAAAAAGTGGACATTCGAATTTCGACATAATTTTTGTTTTAAAATTATGCTTAGGACCACTAAACATGAAACACAAAAAAAAAAAAATTGCGGACCATCCAGAAACAAAGCAATTAAATAACATTTTATAAGCACTACAAAATACATATTTCACTAGTTTACTGTACGAAACATCCCCTTTTCGATATAAATTTGGTATTAAAATGAAGCTTAGGATCACCAAAGATGAAAACACGAAGAAAATATGTGGACCATCACTAATGAAACTAGGTTAGAGTAATTGATTCTTATACATAATTGTTAGGTTAGCTTTTAGTTTCTTACACATATAGTATAATCTATTTACATACCTGTAATTTAATATTGTCTAAATGCCATTCTATTCATTACTTTCACAGGTTAGAGTAATTTAAATAAGTTAGGTTAGCTTTTAGGTTATTATATACGTATTCTAATCAATTATATCACAATTTCGAAGATTACGTTATAAATAAATGGCTCTATTTATTGAATATTTTGTAAGGGCTAATTTGCCGTTGTTCATTTTCGAGAAATACGTAGATGACGTATCGATTATTATCGACAATCGATTCAGTTGAACCATTTTTTCTTAAGAAACTCTATGTGAAGATGTGATTTTTATTAAATTTCAAACTCTTTGCTATGTAATTTTGGAAATACAGCAGTGCACTTTTATTATAATAAAATATTTATTATATTTTCGCATCTGTTTTGAAGAAAACCTGTTTTTCACCCTGGACTAACGTCTGAATATCGAATCTGACGTCACGACCAAAATGGCAGCCACTTACTCAGGTAATAGTGCTTTATAAGTTGTTATTTTACAGCTTTGTTTCTGAATGGTCCGCAATTTTTTTTCGTGTTTTCATCTTCGACGTTCCCAAGCTTCATTTTAAAACAAAAATTATCTCGAAATTCGGATGTCCACTTTTTGCGCCGTACCCGACGACTATTATTGAAAGTTCAACTTCCTACATTTCGGGATTGCAACCTATATAACTATACTGTAATATTACATTTACATCCACGTGCGGGAAATAAGTCTACTGCCCTCTATGTATACTACGTACAATGTATATACAGAAAATATCCAAAAGGTAAAGTTAATATACATTATACGAAAAAAAAATCACTGCATTTTAAATGAGCTGAACTTTATTTCAAACAATAAATACGTACTTGCGGCCATTTTATCAATAATAATGGTCTCACAGCCTCCTGTACTTTCAACTAATGAACATTGCCCACACTGTTAACGTTATTCAATTGTTTATAATGAACGCACACATTTCCAACAAAAATATTTGTAGTAGGTTAATATATACTTACTACACATACATGTTAATTGTTTATGGAACTTTATTTCTAAACCTGTAAGTAGTTATAAAGTTCTTCTCTCTGAAGTGGACTGTATATTTTGGAGTTTATTTATTGTGACACAAGGGATTAGACATAGGAAACTAAGACTATATTTCAACAAGATAAGTAATCATATATATTACGATCACCACGTGATCACGTCGTGTTCAGTCCTCTCATTTAAATTACTTACGCCGAAGCATTCACACTTATATTTCACTTACGAACACCTTATAATGTGCGGCTATTGATCTCTTAGCCTTAATTCTCACTAACAGTTATTTCGAAGCTCTTGTGGATGCTAAACCACTATTGTGCCGAGGAGCACCACAAAACACGACCGCTCTCTACGAGCTACACACACAACAAGAATGATGCGTACACAACGCCGTTCAATCCATGACAAGACTCAGGTTAGCCAACACTGACATATCTCGCTAACCACTCAAGGCAGCTAACCTGAGGCGTCAACAATATGATTTTACTATGATTTATTATTTTGAAAACACCATCGCATAAAAAATAATGTACAACGCACGTTTGTGAAGTGTTTTACAGAATCTCGGAAATTAAAAACCTCGCAATCTCTCGGTTTTTAAACATTTTTCCTCGATTCTATAGAAACCACTTCCCAACCTCGCATCGTAATATACTATTTATCTGACTATTAAACTCATGGGAGTTAATGACCAATCACGTCTCAATGAATTTTGTTTTACAATCAATGACAGTCGAGTTTCACATCGTTGTTTGTCGAATTCTCTTTAACAGCTCCCGCTTTTGTGATAAAAAAAGCTCCTCCTTTTAATATTCTGAACAGGTCAGAGCAATATTTTTCAGTAACTGACTCTCTAACAAATACACTGAATATAGCAAATAATGAACAGATTCCTTCGAACTACATTTGATAATCGTGTGTTCAATAATTGTGTTTTTAAATAATGATTTTACTAAGTTGTTTACTATAAAAATAAATTAATAACCTATAATGTTGATTATAATATACAGTTTGATGTGTTTCGTTTTTTCTCCACTAGGGTGTATTCTTACAATATTGCGATCCTATTTGGCAATAAATAATACGATCACGTTGAAGTTGATAAACAAATTAAACATAATCGTTTCTGATTTGTTATAAAACATCGCCGTTTACATTGAATATATAAATATTTTTAAATAAATATATTTAAATAATTATTTTTTAGTAAACAGCTTAATTTTATTCGTTAAATAGTCCTAATAAATGCCACTCTTGATTTACAAATCCTTTAGATATATGCATTCGTCACTACGTGACTCGAATTATCGATAATTTGGAAATCACTCGTGGCATTGCTTTAGATAATTTACAACATTTCCTTATTTTATTTTCCTATATCTCGTTTAACATCTCCCGTTATAGATACTTTTATATGTCACATGCCACCCGACTCTTAATGGGACACATCTTGTCGGAAGACGATTTTAAATCGTGCATTCCGTGAAGCATAATCGGTCACAGTGAACTTCTGTATTTGACCTACATAAAGAGAGCACTACAGTCGTGAACTTAAAGAATGTTTTATTATAAAGTGACTGGCGATTGGTAAGGAAAGGGGTAAGATACCTCAAGGCGGCGTGCTCGCCCCTCTTCTCTTCTCCATTTATATTAATGACGTGACCAAGAAACTACAAAACTGCAAGCATCAACTTTACGCCGATGACTTGCAGATGTACACACATTTTAGGCCTGAATAAATTAACGAATACATTGGCAAAGTAAACACTGACCTCAGACATATATCTTTATGGTCCAGACAATTTGGCCTAAAACTAAATGTAAACAAAAAGCAAACAATAATTATCGGTCATCCAAGACTATTAAACTCCATAAACAATAGCAGTATACCAGCTACCATCTTAGATAACGAACAAATTCCTTATACCGACGTCATTAAAAACTTGGAACTTTACTTAGATTCTAATTTAAATTGGAATACCCAAATAAAACAAACATCTAAAAAATCTTCTCCATAATGCATTCTTTCGTCAGAAAGAACACTTCATTTATGGACAACACTACATTAAGACCAACATAATCGAGAACATCATAACAAGTGTAGTGAAGAAATATACCTGCTGAAGGTGGAATAGATATTCTGAAATGCCAGGAAAAGAAAGCATACATATATTTTTGCACGATAGAGCGTTTTGTCGTACTTACAGCAATGGCGACCGTGATTCAAAGTTCTCAACTTTCTGTATTTCGGGATTGCCAACCTAAATAACTATACTGTAATATTACATTTACACCCACGTGCGGGAAGTAAAACCACTGCCCTCTATGTATACTACGTAGAATGTATATACAGAAAATAACCAAAAGGTAAAGTTAATATACATTATACAAAACAAATCACTGCATTTTAAATGAACTGAATTATATTTGAAACAATATAAAACAATAAATACGTAGTTGCGGCCATTTTATCAATAATAATAGTCTCACAGCCTCCTTTACTTTCAACTAATAAACAATGCCCACACTGTTAACGTTACTCAATTGTTTATAATGAAAGCACATATTTCCAACAAAGATATTATTTTACTACTCGGAAATTACAAACCTCGCTATCGCTCGGTTTTTAAACATTTTCTTCGATTCAGTAATACCATTTCCCAACCTTTCATCGTAATATACTATTACAAGTTGAGGACGACGGCACTGACCTAAGAAGGTATATATTTTTATTTTATTTTATGACTATCCAACTGAACGGTTCTAAGCAATGAATTTTATTAGTATTGGTTACGCTTATTTACCTACAGATATCAACGAGTGACATGTGATTACCACATCGCCTCAGTGAGACAACTAGTAGGAATCTAAGGTGTTACTTGGATAGATGACGGTCGGTTATATTTGCACAGATGTATTTTTATTCAGCTTTGCATGAAAGTTATGTTATTAGATAATAAATAAAATGAATCTGTGGACGATAGCTCCGAACAGCGAAGTCTGATTGAAATGGTTGATATCACTGAAAAGGGGAAAACGGTGCACAAAGTTACATGATTAGCGCGTCAGTGTCCTGTACCATCATTTCAGTTAACTTACACAAGTTAATAATACAGCTTCATTTATAATGTGATGTTTATTTTTCTTCCATTTTATGATTTAATGGGAGCACACTCTCATTCCTTTTCCCTCCATTTCTCTGGATCGTTTATTTCGTTTACGCTCATTTTACGATAATACACAAATTGCCAGTTTGCGATTGTTTCCAAGTACGTCACATGAAACCTTTTGAAAAAAATAAAAAGATCGTTTTTATACGAAATCATTTTGTAAGACAAGACCAACCTCATGGGCTAGTGACTGACTACTGTTCATGAGGTCCCAGGTTCGATTCCCGGTCAAACCATAGGAATTTTTCCTTAAAGTGAAATATTCCTGTGGTTGCCCATGGTCTGGAATTTAGGTTAAGTTTAGGTTAAGAAATCTCCTGGCGCGTCATTGTCATTTATCACCCATCATATCATCGGGGTAACGTAACTCCGCCTTCTAGGCGTCCCAAATTCAGAAGTGTGTTACAATTACGCCAATGCCAGGAGAGAAACCAGAAATCTTGAAATGACAAGTTGGGGCATTGAATAAAAAAAAATTGTAAGACAATATGTACATAACCAATACATTTAATTCAGGAAGCTTTCAAATATGTAATCAATAACTAGGCGATGGCTTTAGCATTGTTTATATTTCCAACTCGGCTGGCCTCATCGAAAGACGTCGAGATTTGACTGAATACCATATATATTTTTACTTTGTACAAAATGAAAAAGCTACTGTAGTTACAGAAGGAAAGAGCCCATAGGTAGACTACGATTGATATGTAAAAATATTAACCATGATTTGAGCAAGGTGAATTATACAGGCAATGACCCGGAAAACATTAATCGAAGAAGGGATATATGGAGAGCTGATGTTCATGTGGCCATGAATCTCCTGTTCGATATTTACAGTGAGTAGTTACAATTGCTATATATTTTGTTATGATATAAAGATAATGTATTAATGTATTCAACTTTGTCTAACATACAGTAGTTATTTAGTTCATTATTCGGGCTGGGCGGGCAGACTGCCCTGAACATTGCGAGCTGAAAGATCTATTGTGCTATCCCAGTATATTAGAATGAACGGCATGAAGTCTACTCGATGGTGTTTGTGAGTTGTAGGTCGTCTTTCGGTGGGGTTGTACAAGACCAGCTTTTTACTTACGCGACTTATGCCATTTTTGATGTAATTTAAAGTATTACGAAGTGTTGATGATACCATTTACCTCTGGGATTTAACCATCGTCAAAATATTGAAACCTATCATGAAATGAAGTAGTGGAAATGTGATTTTACGTGTTGTAACCGTCAGACATGTTGAATGTTCCATAGAATAACAGATATGAAGAGGTAATTTATGTTACGTATTAAATCAGATTTAAAATGCAAGGAAACTAAAAGCTAACCAAACCTAAATCATTGAATGGAAACTAAATCAATTACTCTAACGTAGGTGAATTCCAGGGAACGTCCTTTTTTATTATTTTAAGCTGTTAAATATGTAAAAGACAAATTCGGACATAATTTGTTGAAGCCACTGATATGCTGTATCGGTGGTATATCTGTGGTCATCGGTGGTGTATCTGTGGTCATCGGTGCTCATCGTTGTGATAATCGGTGGTTTATCGCTGGTTAGAAGTAAGAACTGTTGAAACCTTCATGGTCACGACAGGAAATAGCCCCACTTCATTTTCATATTTACGAGAAAATAAAGAAGTGATAATAAGTTTCCCAGATTGAAATACGTTAATATAGTATTTATTAATATGTATGCCAATTATGTACTGTTAAAGTGCGTAAATAAAAAGGCACTCTTCTCCCACCCGGCCCGTCTTTCGAGTTCGGTACACCAGGTTCTTCTCTCATGATCCATACTTCCACTTTAGGGTTGGGCCCGTGGCCGCGAGGAGGGGCTATAACCCTCCCGTTGGTCCCTTCTGCCCTTTTTGTACTGATCAGGCTCAGTAACATGAGCTAGCACTCTGATGATACACTACTAGATCACATATTTCCTACACCTCTGGACGCAAATCAAACTATTTTTACTACATTAGATGAGGTGAAAGTGATGTGAAATGAAAGATTGAATAACAAACTGACCCCTACTATAAGAATCACATTATATAATTATATAAACATATACTAAGGCGGTTCTTATTTAGAAGGATGGGATTAATATGTCATCTGATTTCAACGCACACCCACCATTAATTTCTTGTTGCCCATTTTGATAGTATATCAATTTATAAATGTTTACAGTAAGAGTGCTTTCTATTGCCTTAAACAAGAGAAATAAATCAATAAATATCTTCAAATACAGCTGTTTTAATGAAATTAATATTGTTAACATCATACATCATTAATATTTATGTCGATATTTTCTTTTCAATGTCTCTTTTATTACGCGCCTGTTTTAGGTTCAATGCGGAACTGGTCACTTATTTTAAATTTTAACAAAATGGACTTTAAAATATTTCTTATAACCAAAGGAAAACAAATACAGGTTATGCAGACTGAAAATACTAAAAGTCGAAAATAAAGACCACACACACATACATACACACAGATATATATATATATATATATATGTGTGTGTGTGTGTGTGTGTGTGTATGTGTGTGTGTATGATTAGTTGTACAGATATCGAATTTTATCGTACATAAAATACCGTTCGATTAAATTATTATAGTGCCAGAAAGAAGTCAATAGGAGCTTGCACACATCACGAATTTCATCGTACAGAAAACTGCAAAAAATGGATGGACTATGAAACAATCTTTTTTTCGATATTTTCCGACCGATAAAATTTGACGTGTGTGTCAACTATAGTCTGACTTCTAAATGGGTTATCACTAACGAACTCATTGCCATTATCGAACCCGGAGATACGTGGTCGCGCGGATCCAAAACTCTCATGCGATTCCCGCCAGACCTCGAAATGTTTGGCTAAAAATGCTGTAAAAACTCTGAAGTAGGCTCTAAAATACTACTTAGGAATTTAACTATGTGTTGTATCCCATATTACTAAGCGCAAAATGGATATAAGAATTATCATGAAATTAATAAAAATAATTAAATTTGATTTTTTACACGCTTTACCTGTACTATCTATCTATCTATCTATCTATCTATCTATCTATCTATCTATCTATCTATCTATCTATCTATTTATCTATCTATCTATCTATCTATCTGTCTGTCTGTCTGTCTGTCTGTCTGTCTGTCTATCTATCTATCTATCTATCTATCTATCTATCTATCTATCTATCTATCTAGCTATCTATCTATCTATCTATCTATCTATCTATCTATCTATTATATCTATCTATATATATATATATCTCTACCTATCTATCTATCTATCTATGTAACGGAATCTTTCAACATGATTTTCACCCACTTAAAATCATTGGATCGACTTGAAACTTTGTATACTTGTAAAGGACCCATGCCAATACAATACTTTCACATTTTTTTCTAAAATCCTGGTCAGAATCATCGGAAAATTAAAAAAAAAAGTCTTTGTATCTATGTAACGGAATCTTTGAACACGATTTTCACCCACTTAGAAACATTGGATAGACTTGAAGCTTTGTATACTTGTAAAGGACCCATGACAATACAATAATTTCATATTTACTTTCTAAAATCCTGGCCAGAATCATCAGAATATAAAAAGTGTATTTGTATCTATGTAACGGAATATTTGAACACGATTTTCACCCACTTAGAAACATCTGATCGACTTGAAACTTTGTAAACTTGTAAAAGACCCGTAAAACTACGATATTTTCATATTTGTTTCTAAAAATCCTGGCCAGAATCGTCAGAAAATCGAATAAAAGTGTTTTTTTATCTATGTAACGGAATCTTTGAATACGATTTTCATCCACATAGAAATATTGGATCGACTTGAAACTTTGTATATTTGTAAAGGACCCGTGACAATACAATAATTACATATTTTGTTTCTAAAATCCTTGCCAGAATCATCAGAAAATCAAAAAAATGAAAACTGGTATAATAGGTTGCGGACTTGTCGACTTTTTAGTCAATAGTTGTAAGAGCTCAGTTGGTAGTGCGGTGAACTCTAGTGGTATATAATTTCAGTAATCCATAGGCCCGTGGTTCAAATCCGGCTGGGAGGAATTTTTTTAGAAGAGTATTGCTTTTAGCTCATACTACAATAGTATCGAATTTAAAGATATTTATACATATTTATCTAATTATGTAAAATATTAAAACTGAAAAGTAAAAAGTAAATAATAGTTTTAAAAAACTAAAACAACACGCTTTATTAGAAAACCGAACTAAAAAATGAAAAATAATTTTAATTTCCAACACCCTTGGGATAAAATTAAAGTGATCAACAAAAAAATCATCTCCAACACATATAGAATAAAACTAGAGTTATCATCAAAAGCGTGGACTACTTTTTATGATTTTTACATTTTCTTCTTAGAGACTTTACTTTTGCCAATATCTGTTTATTATCAAATATATTAATTAATATAGAGCACCCCCACGCTTTTGATGGTAAAATTATTTCTTTTTCGTTGATAACTCTAAGTTTTATTCTAGATGTGGTTGGAGATGATTTATTTTGTTGACCACTTTAATTTTATCCCAAGGGTGTTGGAAATTAAAATTATTTTCATTTTTTAGTTTCGGTTTTCTAATAAGCGTGTTGTTTAGTTTTTTAAATTATTATTTATTTTATTTCATTTCATAATTGTTTAAACTCTCATCTTATATATGTACGTTTAGGTACCACACGCCAACCAAACCATAGAGACCTGTCGATAGAGATATTTAAAATTTTCAACACACACATACTTTTCTACCACACAAGAACAATGGAGAGCCTTCTCGGATGAGTAATCAGCTCAATCCGGGGCCGCCACGAAACCAACATAACCATTTTACACAAACACACATAATTTTACTCATACATTTATATTAAACATAGCGAATATGTTAATGATGGATATGATAGCCGATGTTCGGAGACCGTTTCGGCTTAAAGTTTCTTGACATTAGTCTTACAGATGAGAAAAAATGTGAAAATGCCATCATGCAGAAAACTTGACTCGACCCGAATCGAACCCGAGCCTACTATTTACGAGGCAGCACCTCTAGCCCGAGACCATAGCGGTGGAAAATAAAGTTAATAAACTATAAATTTTTTTTATCGACCAGGTGTGGTACAGGTAACAGTTTTCGGATATTTTTTAAAATTCACAATGGGTTAAAGCAAAAAGATGCACTATCTCCTATACTATTCAATTTTGTACTAGAGCATGCCATCAAATCTTTGGATGATGAACAAGGCCTACAACTCAAGGTATTAATAAGCTGTTAGTTTATGCTGACGAAGGGTCAACATGTACACTCTATTTCATAATAATAAGAAATTGGGACTGGAACGAAACATCAATGAAACTAGATATATGTTTACATATAGAAATACATTAAATAATGGAAATGAAGAGCTAGTGATAAATGAGGGAAATTTTGAAGGAATGGTTGAATACGATGATTACCTAGGAAGAATAATTAAAAATAGGAATGAGATGCACAAATAAATTAAACATGGGCTCAATTCTAGAAATTCATGCTATTATTCTCACAAGGACTCTTGTCGTCTTAACTCCTTTCAAAAAATTAAAACTGAAAATTTATAAAACTGTTTATACTCCCATTTATATGGATGCGAAAATGGACTCTTACTTTAAGGGAGGAGAGGAGAGTACGAGTATTTGAAAATAAAGTTCTTAGGAAAATTTTTAGACCATATAGCAGGATTTTAATATCATAATAAATATGAAAGTTAAAGTTAATAAATAATCTTGTATTTTAAAATTCTTTTAATATTTAAATATAACTTAAATAAAGAAAAACATCTAATTAATTCATTGTTGAATAAAAATGTCTCAGTAACGATTAAAGAAATTGTATTACATAAGTCTTTCTAAATAATGCTTTTAAAAATTGTTTTAAGTCATTGTTGTCAGAATTATAAAGCTTTCTGTTTTAACTGTAATAAGAACACCTGCTTAACTTCATATTTTTACATAAAATTAAACTAAACTCTGATTGGATGTTAAAACAATTAACTTTTTGATTTAAGAAATCAAATTTAAACTTTGTATTTAATGGACTATTACCCAATAGAATTTAAACGTAACATCATGTGATGTAATAGTGGTCTTTAAAATTATAAATGAATTACACTAGTCATTCTGCATACAACTTTCAACAAACATAGAAGCAATAAGAGTTCTCCTGATAAAATGTGATATTTAATACAAGAAGAATAGTTGATTCAAGAAAAGAAAATAATTTTATTTTAATTGACGGTGAAGAATAATACCACCTACATTTACTTAATCTGCTGGGAACCTACAAAGTGAATAAATGTGAAATTATTTCTAAAAGAAACAATCTTTTTATGATTGTGAAGTGTTTTCCTATCCTGTGTACCAACTTCCGACCCTAAGAAGAGAATCCAGCTCTACTGAAAATTAAACCCAACCTGAACAAGTAATTATTTTTCTTTTAGGACACCAATCCTTCAAAATGTTACTACAACATCAGGCATGAAGAGAGTTAGCTGCTTCAAAACATCGCCACAACATGGGAAAAGAATTACTTCTTCAACCAAAGAGAGAACAGACAAGATAATGGAGAAGACTACATAACATTGAGCTACATGGTATTTATAGGAAGGCAGATATAATAAGAACGGTCAGGTCTCGTAGGCTGCGATGGGCAGGGCATGTGGCACGAATGGGGAATGTAAGACGCGCATGGAAGCTTCTTGTATAAAACCAAAGGGAAAATGCCCTGTTCGTAGAGTGGTGCGGGAGAATAATATTAACCATGATTTAAGGGAAGCAGATTATTCAGGGGATGATTAAAAAATATGAGATCAGGATAGGGATGCCATGGAGAGCTTATGTCCGCGCGACCATGAATTTATGGTTACGATGGTGCCGGTGGGTTAGTTACAAAATAAAATTGTCATGTTTTTTTACATTATTTAATTATCTAATACAATTCATAAAAACTCCGTAAATTTGCAAAACCTGTCAATACTGAACTCGAACAAATCAATCTAAATTTAATTTAAAGAGGCGATTTTATTCTAAAACACAACATATACACCAATAAAGCTTAAAGCATTTTAGCCCATTTGAATTCAACCTCATGGTATAAATTTTAATTAAAATTGTAATTATATTATTAGTTTTACTCTTTCCTTAAGGAAAAGAGGGGCATCATTTTTCGTATTCAAGGTCTAGTTAAGTCAGAGTATATTAAATTTCTCTTAGCTCTATTTTAAATGTTACCAAATACTGTACGCATCAGAAATTCAGTTTCAAGTATTGTTAACGATGGAGAATATTTTCCGGCTCGAATCAAGACAACACTGCAAGACACGGTCAATAAGCCCCAAGAATATACTATATAATATGCTAGCTAATACCCGGCGTGCGCTGCTACGCCTAAATAAATGAAAATTAATGTGCTTTTATGTTTAGTTGAATAAGTAAAAGAAAAATAATTATAAATTTATGTTTTTAGATACCCCTTGCTGATTACCCGGCGTTGCCCGGGAATCTACTTATCCCGATCTTTTTGACATAAATGAACTGAAATACGAAAATGAATGTGTTTTATGTTTGGTTACATAAGTAAAAGGAAACATTTATATCGTAATTATTTTTAGATACTCCGTGCTGTTTACCCGGCGTTGTTCGGGAATCTACTCATCCCGATCTTCTTGGCATAAATGAATTGAAAGACGAAAATTAATGTACTTCTTATGATTAGTTGAATAAGTAAAATGAAAAATAATTATACATGTATATCGTAATTATTTTAAGATTCCTGTGCGGATTACCCGGTGTTGCCCGGGAATCTACTTATCTCGATCTTGGCATAAATGAGCTAAATGATAAAATTCGTTATTGTGCGTTATCCGTAAAAGAACACCCGCCATGTGCTGCTATGCTTGCACAGGAATCTACGTGACACTTGTCTGGATCTTCTTGGCATCAATGAAAGACAAAAATGGTTATTGTGATTTATCCATAAAGATAACATTTGCTGTCGCGGACTTTTTGTAGAGCTTTTTGAGGGCCACAACCGAGACAACACGAACATTTAAGGCAAGATAAACCATTAATTCTAAACAAAGCTAATATTATATTGATTTTTACGATGGCGAGTTGGTGTTCAGGGAGTATTTTGGGCCTTAAAGTTTTCTAACATTTGTCTTACAGAATACTTACCCAACTGGGAATCGATCCCGAACCTGCTTCTTACGATGTAACGACAGTAACACGAGACCACACAGCGGTAGACGTTAATTACTAAATTAAAAAAACTATTTAAAGTTAATTCACTATATAATACATAAACTATTTAAAGTTAATTCACTATATAATACATAAACTATTTAAAGTTAATTCACTATATAATACATATTTTATTTCCCTCAAAGAAAAATTATTTCATGTTTTTACATTATTTCGATTATCTAATAAAATTCCGAAAAAATTTAGAAATTTTCCGAGACCTATCTAGTTTGAACTTGGACAAATTATGTAAATATCCATGCATGCATGCATGCATAGTAATTCTGCCCGAAGGCAGGTCCATCACTGCAATCATAGCATTTTCATGCTAAGCTTGCAGCTTTACCAGGGAATTGTAGGTGTGGTAGCTTCCCGTTGCTTTCCACACCGGTGAAGGATGATGATGGTGATGATAATGATGATGGCCATATGATTTCGGGGACCGTTTGGGCCTTAATGCTTTCCTGACATTTGTCTTACAGGCGAGGAGAAACCCCGATAAAATCCTCACCCAGAAAAACTGCCCCGACCAGGGACCGAACCCGGGCCTGCTGCGTGACAAGGCAGCACGCTATCTCGAGACCACAGCGGTGGACTATGTAAATATAATTTTAAAAAATAAATTTCATTCTAAAACCCCAAAATTGGTAACAATTGGTAAATTTAACATTATTTAGGCACAGTTAATCTCGTACAGGTGGTATACGTTTCATGAAACTTCAATGTATTACTTTTTTTAAATTTATTAAATTCCTCTTCAGTCCCCAGTACTCTTTTCATGAGTAACGAAAAAATATCATAAAAGGTAATATCCTTTATCTAAATATTACACAGTATTTTAAGTTTCTCTTCATACTCTCAAATATCATATTGTAGGCTATCTGGAATTTAGTTTTAAGTACTGTAAAGGCGTATCAAAATATCTGTAATGAAGAGCAATTTTAGAGGTGCTTCTAGCGGACTTCTGAAAAAGAATATTTTACAATAAGGATGAATTTTTGTTCGCCTAATTATACCATCCAATGTTTTGATTGCGGCGTATCGTGCATATTCATCTAATTCATTTTCTTCTCTGTTGTAAGTTTTACATGATTCACTAAGCAGTTAACATCACACCTCGATGTCCAAAGTGTTATGTCTTGAGTTTAATCTCGCCAATTTTCTTTAAGAGAGCAAATTATATCGCCAACGCATGAGCTTTTCTATCCGTGATTAAGATGGGATATGAATTTTGGTAAATGTTTATATAAACTAAGAGTGCCTTAAAATTCGGTTATTAGACTTTATGATATATTTAGAAAAAATAAAGTATTTACTTTGATTACTTTCTTAGACATACATCGAAATTAAAATTCACCTAAATATCATAAAATCTATGCATGGTAACTACTAAATTTAACCAAACTATGTTTTAAATAAATTACTGTAAATAGTAATACAGATATGGGAAATAATCATTCTAGAAAAAAATATATGTTATATAGCCTATTGAAGAAAATAAATTTATAAAAAACGTTTTTGTGAGGAAAACAGTATTAGTGAAAATACTTAGGCCTACCAAAAAAAATGGTTGTAGGAAAATCGTCCTACAGAAAAATGACCAGAACTGTAAACATTTATGTAACTGTTTTTACCATCATCTGACATATTTATCCTTATTTCATTTATACTGTGGCGTATTTAACCATCCAATTTTGTTTCAGCAATCACAATATATTTTACAAATATTTCCTTTAATTTTTACGTGTTGAAGTTCAATAATTTAAGCTTCGAACGGCCTTTCCATTGTCTTGAACGTCATATTTTAGTAACACTTTTTCGAATAATCTATGCAAGAATCTTGAGCAACGGATCTCTGGTTATTAACTATATCGATAGTTACCGATAATATTATCGGATAACATTCATAATAGCAACCATGGTAGCCCACATGTTCATTCACGTTTCCGCTATAGCCAATTGCCAACATGATTATTTAGGTTAGCTTATTTAGGTTAGATTAGATAGGTTACGTTAAATCCAATAATAGATAAACTGGTTAAGTACTCGACATTTGTTTTTTTTCTTAGCGCGTTTTCTTAATTTGGCTATTATTTTTTAGAAATTCTAATATACAGGTTCCATCGATAATATTGCAAATTGTAGGATTTTTACGTCAAATTACAATTCTATTTTCAGTTATTTTTTATTTAAAATACACATTTACATTGCTGGGATATATATATATATATATATATATATATATATATATATACATATACCTACAACGTAATATCTGTTCTTTGTGTTTATTTTATTGGAATTTATGTGGACTGGCATGACGCATAGAATCCGAATTTTGAAATAAATATCCCAAAACCCAAAATGTCTCGTCTTATCTGCCATTGATATTATACATTTATAATGGTTTTCAATTCATATTCTCTAAATACAATTTGAATATAGGCTATAATCGCACAAGAACCTGCTTCTTGACATCCCAGAACTTCCCACTATTCTAATTCTTATACCGGCATTGCTGCTAAACTATGTAACTCCTAACTACAAGAGATTAGTAATTTCCGGGAATTACTGTCCATTAAAATAAATTTAAATTTCCTTGTTTTGGTAGCTGGTCTCTCAGCTGATTAATATATTGGTGATATATATAAGTATTCAATCGGTCGTAAAAATCATATTCCTTATAAAATGTTATCAATTTTATAGTAGGCCCTATACAAGATAGAAGGTACGAAGGCTACTTTTAGATTTTGGGATATAGGTGCTAAATTATACGCCCATATGAAATTTAAATATCAGAATTGTTTCAGTTCTGTATTTATAAGGCATAAGAGATGAAAGCAGTACTGTATATAAAAATATAACGTCCATTACGATTTGTTCAATTTATATTACTGTTAGATTTATACAACTTCAATTTCATTTTATTTTTCATTTTCTCTTGAATACACTCGAACTATTTATTATTAATCACTTAAAAGAAATTCAGTTTTTTCGACGTTTTCACGCAAAACAGTAATTTCTCGTCCCAGTTTACTGAAATGTATTGGACGGCAGTAAAAACAAAATCATGTAAAATAATAAGCTATTATTGTAGTGTAAATATATATATTTTCGTGATATCCCTAATTCCGTGATTAAATTTCAATTCGTTGTCACGGAATTAAATGTTTTAAAAAGTAGTTCCTGTGTTACTCCAGACATGGCATAAGCTTTCTTTTTTACATCTTATATCTTTGCCTGTCTTTTGAAAACTAATACAAAGATTCAAGAACCATCGTGATGTTGAAAGTGGTTGAAGAAGTAATTTTTCTCTCTTTCGTGATTGTCCTTGAAGGCATGTTCTATTTTTTTGGGATAGGTGTTTATTTAATAGTTATATATCATCCTAATATTGTATTTTAATATCAAGTGATACACGAGTTTTGACAATATAAAAGGATAATAATGGTACAGCAGCTTTCGCATTCTCGCTCCGTAGCTGAGAGGTTAAGGCAAGATGCGTTGGCACAGAGCTACGGGACTTGCGCTGGTTCGAGTCCCCATCGGGGAAAAAATTTGTACAATGGAATTTCGGGCAGTATGGAACCAGGGCTCACCCAGCATCATGAGGCAGTTGGGTAGTTACAATAAGTAGCGGCTCCAGGTTGAGAAAACCAGCTATAACGGCTGGGGACCCGACATGTGACCACATGTCACCCCTACACTGGCTGGATGATTGTCTACCTCAGTCATAAACACATGTGGATATGAGGCCAGCAGCCGGCTGATAGGCCAAGGACAATCTAGCCTGTCGGGCCATGGAGGAGAGCTTCCGCATTTACGATCTTTTCTATCATTTTTCATGTGATATGGCTCATCTCTCATGTTTAACCGTGCGAATGTAGACAGTAAGAAGAAAATTCTCAAGAATATTAATAAGCTTCCATATTATTTACTTCACGTAGAAATCAGTTGTATTAAAATTATATATTTTACTCATTTACATGGCTATAATAAAATGCCTACACCGGCTAAGTAGGAGTTTGATTGGAATTAACTTCCTAAAATGATTTCTTAACTTTTTGTTAAATTATTGAATTTTCTGTATTTTCAAATTTCGTTGTTATTTCTCTAAATTATTAATATTATTATATGTTATTATTATTATTAGTTATTATGTATTATTAAATATTATGAGTTATTATTACTATTAGTTATTATTATTAGATATTATTATTAGTTAGTTATTATTATTATTACTATTATTATTATTATTATTATTATTATTATTATTATTATTAGGCCTATTATTATTATTATTATTATTATTATTATTTCACTTATGTTTATATATGAAAATAGTTTTGCTAGAAAGTAGGATATATGTGTTTGCAGACATTTTATCATATTGTGTATTCTTAATAATATTATTTAATGTTAAATTCATTTTTAGAGGTAAATAAGCCTAAATATTAAATGCAATTTGATACCACTTTGAAATGTTTATATTTGCCTTCATATAGCTTCTGTAATAAACAGCGAATTCAGTTTTATTTTAATTTATAAGCTTCTGTTTTAATATCAAGGAATCAGGATACCACTCTAACAGGCATTTTGGAGGCATATCACATTTTGGAATCCTTGTCTTGGAGAAAAAAATGAGGTATTTGGGGACAACTGTACATTGATTTGGAATGATTTTTTTAAATAATTTCGTGGAAGATTCATATTATGTTCTTGTATTCATAGTTCGTCACTATTATGTAAAATTTTACATTTGCACAAAAAGTAAAATAATACCAAGGAATTAAGCAACCTTACCCTATATTGTGTAATTCTACAAAAAACATGTTTTGTACTGTTCTATTAAAAATATTATACAAATTAAAACAATGTATCTTATAACATACGTTGTCAATTTATGAGTAAAATTAAAAAAAAAAGTAATAATGAACCCAATTAAGTTACCTTTGCGATAATATATTTATAACCTTGCTGAATGTTTTATTCCGGCTTATATTGAAACTATAAGAGAGCGGTTGCACAAAGTAATGATTTTATACACCTCCATTGTATAGCATACCGTAGTACATTTTACAATATGTCACATAAGGGCAAAAAGGTCACTATATTTGCATTGTATAAGTATTGATTCATTGAATCTGCGAAAAAGTGCTTACTTTGAATTTTTAAAAAATCAGATTAAATGTTGTACTACATTACATGGATTAAAAAAAGTGACAAAATGCCTATATAAGCTTTAATAAGTATTCAAATATGAAAGAGAATATTACCAGTTAATTCCAAATATTTCAAGACATTCAGTATATATTTTCTCATCACTTTGTTATATTATTTTTATAGAAATCTCACCTAGATTATCTCCTGAAACCGGCGGAACAGCTAGAATCACCAGTAGTAGATAAACCATCCATGCATAAGGGGGCGGGGTCCATCCTCCATAAATTCGCAACTTGGAAATCACCACAACCACACACACACTCGTCACCATTGTTACGACACCACAAAAACACCAATTAAAACACACATTTGTAAAATTCTTGGTTTTCAGATAAAACACCACTTAATTATTGTTTACACAAGCAAGAGAACAAAATGGAAACACTTTATTACATAAGAGATGAATAGCAATTGAATTTTATTATTAAAATTAATTTAAAAGAATAATACATTATGACGTATGAGTAAGAATAACATGACGGCGGAACTTGACAGCTGAAGATAGTGAACTTTGTCGACATTCAAGTGTTTACCGTCTCGCTGGTGGAGCGGTACTGAGAAACTGAGTTGCGCCCAGGCCTAGGGCTGCCTCTCAGCTTCCCTCATCTCTCGCCAGAATGCGTGCTTGTCCAGCAAAACAATTTTTATTCATTCAGTATTAATCTTAATATTTTGTCAATGCGACAAAATAACATAACACATGCAGTATATCAATACTATACTTTGGGGATTACATTGCGAACGACTTCTTACTATATTAAAAAAACAGCAAAAAACGCACGAATTACTACTGAAGAAAGTACAATGTGATTAGCAACCTGAGAATACACAAACACTTTTTTTAGGCCCCATAACAGTTTATTTTTAACATATCTTATTTATAATAAAATGAACCATTGATAGTTAAACAGCAAATATCCCTTAAGATTATAATACATTATGATACATTACAATTCAAATTTTATCCATACATAAGATAAGCCCACAAAATTCCTCCAGGGCAAGAGCCTCCTATTTGCATAGGAATGGCTCGGTTATTCCTTACATGTGAGATTTTTCCGTGTATATTGGTCTTAATTTTGTCTTCTAATCTACATTTTATTTATTTTCTCTTATATTCTTGGTTCTGGAACACTTTTTTTGCACACTATTACGAATTTTATTCCAAAGTTTTAATTTTAGAGATGGTTTCATTTATATAGACTTATATTTTATTTATTGTTTTTTATTTTACTTTACAATCTAAATCTCCAGTGTACTTCCACCCTTTTAGAGTTATCCAAAACAAAACTGGTCTATTATAGTTAATAGATGGAAGAATTCACTTATTGTCATTACCATATGAAGCGATATAAATAATAGTTTTCATTAAGATAATTTTAAAAAATTGAAAAAAAAAACTATTTTTTTCGGGGATGAGTGTAATACTGTAATAAATAAAATTTCATCTTCCAAAATTCAACATTCAAGCAGTCACTATCAGTAAGGCAATAACATATTTCCTTTGGGTTTTCCAATGCACTCTGTCCCAGACGATCCTTGTCCAGTTTGCCCCGGCTGCTGTCAAAAAGTCGTCTCTCCACGTACACTTAGGACGGCCTCTCCTTTTCCCAGTTCGGACGTTCCATACTGTATTGTTGTAGCGTACTCCCATCTTTCTTAATTTATTCTAGCAGCATGACGTCCCCATTTCCACTTGAGTTTTTGTGCCTGTTTTCCCACGTCGTTTATATTGGATTAGTTCGAAGTTATGCAGTCTTTCTATTTTTCACTGACATATTCTTAGTCGTTCCATCTGTCTTTGTGTACAGGGACAGTATGGCAACCATATAATAATACAGGGTTAACATAGTTTTCCAATATTTCCAATTTAATCCTTGAATGATTGATTTGTCAAGTAGAATATATTCGAGAGTGTGAAATTACCTCTATGCCTAGACCCATACATGTACTCATAGTTACCTGGCATCCATATTTGAGAATTTATTTTCTTACCACAATATTAACACTAAGTCACAAGATAGCAGTCTGCTAACAATACCTCTCAAAACAGCACTTCCTCTTATTCTACTTCTTTCACAATAGCTCCTGTCCGCTCCTCGAATTCACTCCCTCAAATATCATGGGTTACCGCACACTTGACACTTTTAAGTCATGCTTATACAATTACTTGTTGTTAAATAATTATTTTTCACGAACTAAATTTATTCTATATCATTAACAACATTATTTCTTATTTTTTCTATATTGTACATTTTATATTTCATTCGTTAAATCTAGAGTAAATCAAAATATACTGTAAATAATAATTTTATTGTAAATATACTATATACTAATTTTGTTTATCGTAATTTAGACATTACAGTAATTTTTGTATTTTTTCTAACCTGGTTAAGAAGTATACACGACCTTAAGGCCTTAACTCTGCCAGGTAAAATAAAGCTATTATTATTATTATTATTATTATTATTATTATTATTATTATTATTATTATTATTATTATTATTATTATCATCATTATAAGGATTTTATTGCATTAAATTAATTTATTGTTTATTTCATATTATAATCCAAATAAAATTTAATAAAAAATATATATTTTATTTATATAGATATATTAGCTGTATAAATCATTTAAATATTATATTTGTGTGTGTGTGTGTGTGTGTGTGTGTGTGCGCGTTTTGGAAGGAACATGGAAAATAGCGAACACATTAATAAACTACCATAGGAATGGAGATACTCTGGGTGATATTTCTATAAACATAATGTAATATGTGATAAGTAAGTGTATAGCGAATCTCTTGAAACCTTGGGAATCGATTAATAAGACTCTAACTACAATATAAATACAGTATTTAATTTCATGTTGACATTTCAATCACTTTTAATCCATATAATGTGATGAGAATGCAATATTAGAAACGCGATATTTTATCTTTAAAAGAAGCATTGTTTCACAGATCAAATTAATCAATGCCAATACAATGCAAATGGAATGACCTTTTATTCTGCTGGGACATATTGCAAAATGTCCTCTATCTAACATAAGTCTTCCTCTCCAGTATTTTGAAGTTTTGTAGGCGGGCATAAAATCATTACTTTGCACAATCATTCTTTTAGTGCTTAATGTAAGCCTGGATTTAAATATCAGCAAGGTTATACAGCGTTTATTAACTGTAGTACAAACAGAATGAACATCGCCAAAATAAATATATGCATAAAAAACTGAAAGTCAAATTTCATATAGTTGGTTGTGTGTAACAAATACTGCGAGGACAAATGTCTCATTGCTTACAATGTGTGTTTGGTGCATACTATATACGTTCTCTGTCACGAGTAATGATGACGTAACTCAGGTATCTGAAATGTAAACAGGGACATTCAAGAATCTAATACAGTATAAATTCTCGGTTACGGTGTGCCTAATTTTGAAAATTTTCGACAATATTTTGTGGTTTACTTTTTCACTAACTTCAGATGTTAATTGAAGTTATTTACTAGGTCTGTCTGGCGAAAGCACTACCTCAAATATATATATCCTCAACTCGTGCCCAAGTCAGGGTCGGGTCGAGGGATGAGATGGGATTAAGCCTCTTATATAGAGGTCTGTGAATGACAAGAGTGCCGGGAGACCACACCTGACGTACCATCACAGGGGCAGATGAATTAAATTAAACTAAATGGATGAGATGAGTATGGAGAAATGGTGGAATGAAATCGTGTCAGGGGAAAACTGGAGAAAACTCTGAGAAAAACCTGCCCAAGCTCCGTTTCGTCCACCATGAAACCCACATGGAGTGACCGAGACTCGATCTCGGGATCCCAGCAGTGAGAGGCGAGCGTTTAACTGTCTGCATCACGGAGCCGCCTACTTCCACAACTACATTTGCAAAAAAAACTTCCCGATAGAAACTTGGGTTTCATATATGGAAATACAAATTTTATTTCCACTCAAAGATTAACATATTTGTGAGATAGCATTACTGTAACATTTAGATACATAGTATTTCCGTAGTGTTGGGCAGGGAGGTTCCGAAGTTTCTAAATTCTCTATGTTCTACTTTGTGAAATGATATATTGGTAAGTACGTACAATCATTTTACACATATCTTCAAACTACTCCAAATATAGTCGTAAATGTTCGTGCTTTTTTTTCATTTTCTTTATTTAATAATGCAATAAGTTCATTTTGGTTTTCAGTACAGCAATGCTGTTTTAACAATTTTGTGTTTATCCCTATAATCTATGTCTTCTTTCTTCCATTAGAGGTTTAAACCTGTTCTTCAATTCATGTTCCCTCATCTTAGGTCGTCATTCCACCGTTTCCTGGGACATCCTTGTTGTCTTATGACTCTAATTGATTATCCCTTGCATTCTTGGCAATTCTATTGCTGTCCAACCTGCTTATATGCGCATCCCATTCTTGTTTCCTCCTTTCAATACCACCGACTGCACATGTTTCTCTGATATTTTTACTCCTTTCTCTATCCCATAAAGTTTTCCCGCAATTTTACGAAGTATTTTCATTTCTGTTGTTTCCAATAATCTTTATGTTTTTTACAGTATCTGGTCTTGTTTCTGCCTGATAAGTTATAATATGTATTACTACTGTTTTATAAATACTGGTCTTAGTTTCTGGTTTTATATGTTTATTTTTCTCAAATTGTATCATTAAGACATACAGAAATGTTATTCCATTTAATAACCTGTTATCTATAATTCGTGAAAAAACGTAACTATATTCTACGTCAGGCCGGTAGAACTGCAGCGCAGGTAGTGCAAACGAACTGCTGTTTCATGTATATACATACAATGACTTACCTTGACTAGATGCAGATGGTAGTGTTCTACGCGCTGCACGTAAACAATAAACAGTCAGTGGCGTAGAATGTAAAGAGAGATATTATTTTGTGTTAGATAGTGATGGTACACATTGTTTGTTATGTGGAGCAATGCTTAAATATACTTTTTTGCGCGATAGTGCGTTTTGTCGTACTTACCAGTAATGGCGACCATTATTGAAAGTTCAACTTCCTACATTTCGGGGTTGCCAACCTAAATAACTATACTGTAATATTACATTTACACCCATGTGCGGAAAGTAAAACCACATCTGTATGTATACTACGTACACTGTATATACAGAAAATATGCGAACGGTAGTGTTAATATACATTATAAGAAACAAATCGTTGCATTTTAAATGAACTGAACTTTATTTGAAACAATATAAAACACTAAATACGTACTTGCGGCCATGTTATCAATAATTGTTCTCAAGGTCTCCTTTTGTTTCAACTAATAAACATTGCCCACACTGTTAACGTTAATCAATTGTTTATAATGAACGCAAATATTTCCAATGAAGATATTATTTTACTATTATTATTTTGAAAACACCCATCGCGCAAAAAATAATTTACAACGTACGTTTGTGAAGTGTTTTACAGAATCTCGGAAATTAAAAACCTCTCTATCGCTCGGTTTTTAAACATTTTCCCTCAATTCTGTAAAAACTACTTCCCATCTCGCATCGTAACATATAATTGCATTACAATATAAGAAGACACTTCTTCACGGTACGGATTATGGTAATGAGAAAGTATCCGGCATGGCACGAAAGAAAGTTCTCGAACATCTCAAATCTTAAGTTATGAAGTATATTGAAAAACTAATGTGGATATTAATCATCAGGACTCAGGATTAATCCTAGAGTTGAAAAGGAAGATGTTAAGAGGATTAAGACATAGGACCCAACTTCATTCTCACGCTAGCTATAGAATTTCCAACTACATATTAGCTGAAATATCTAAGTCGTTTACAGAGGGGGGATTTGTTAAAAACTGTGTTGTTATGTTGTTCCAAGATAAGGCCCCAAATTGTTGACATTGTAGAACTCAAGAAATGTCAAATGTCGAGAAGTTCTTACAACAAATATAATAATAAGTAGGCCTAAATAGAAAGTAAAAATAAAATTATTTATTTATATGAATTATTAATTTTTCCATTATAACCAACATCTTTCGAGATAGAGAAGACTACATAACAGTAAGCTACATGATCTTCATACTTAATACTTAATACAGGCTTTCCACTTTACAGCAGTTTGCCTTTGATTCCTGCTTTCCAGAGATGCCTATCTTCCCATTGTCCATCTTCCATACCCCTCTTCATCATGGCATCATATATTCCCTCATACCATGCTCTTGTACTTCTTCCCCTCCTCCTCCTGCCTGGTACCATCCAATCCAACACTTGTTTAGGCCACTGGTCTTCCGACATCCGTTGTACATGTCAATACCACTGTAGAACTCTCTTTGTTATCTTATCGATAACAGTTTCTTGTGCATCAATTTCTTGTCTATTATATGTATTTCGAATATGTTGTAGCCTGGATATTCTCATACTTCTCCGTAACCCATCCATTTCTGTCGCCAAGATTCTTTTCTGCATCCTTTCATTTATTGTCCAGCTTTCTGATCCATATTAAGTATACTTTCTATTATTGTTTGTATAATCTGTTTCTTTGTTTTCTGGTCAAATTTCTATTCCATAAAAGACCATTCAGGGATCTAATCGCCTTCCTTGCACAATTTACTCTCTTAATAATATATTTTTCACAAGTACCAGATTTATCTATTATAGATCCAAGATATTTAAATTCTTCAACACGTTTAATTATCATATTATTTATTTGTAGGTCTTCTGAATTTGCTCCGATTACCATATATTCTGTTTTAATATAATTTATCTTCAGTCCACCTACTTCAAATGCTTCTACCAACTTTCTAATCATATATTCTATATCCTCTTTATCTTGTCCTGTTATAATCTGGTCATCAGCGAATAATAAATTGTGCAGTAAATGACCATTAATGTTGATTCCCATTCCCCTACATGACTTATTCCATTTCATTAATACATCTTCTAAATATATCTTGAACAGTGTTGGTGATATCCCGCATCCTTGTATTAATCCTTTTGTTGTATCAAATTCTGAGGATACTCTATTTCCAACCTTAATACTTGCTTTACAATAATACATTCTTTTTATTAAATGTATTAGAGATTTAGGTATTCCAAACTTCTCTATTGCCACCCAAAGCTTGTTGATGGGTACAGAGTCATATGCCTTTTCCAGGTCTCATGATCTTCATAGGAAGTCAGATATATTAAGAGCAGTTAATTCACGTAGACTGCGATGAGCAGAATACTTGGCACGGATGGGGAATTAAAGAGGGGTAAGGAAGATTCTTGTAGAAATCCAGAGGGAAAAGTCTAGTTGTAGGCAATGAATGAGGTGGGAGAGTAACATTAACCATGATTTGAAGGAAGTAGATTATGCAGGGGATGATTGGAAAACATAAGCTCAGAATAGGGATGTGCGGAGAGCTTATGTTCGCACGGCCATGAACCAATGGGTTCGATAGTGCCAGTGGGTGAGTTAGATAGTTAGTTAGATGGATTAATTTACTTTGTTATATGATTATAATTAGGATATAACAGTATAGTTATCTCTATGTCAATACAAGTAAGCTAATTACTGTAGTTTATTCATGTATGTTTACTATGTAATATTAAAATGAAGTGAATCAGCCGGCTGGTAGGCTAAGGGCCTTCTAGGCCTGTCGCGCCAGGAGAGGTGTCCACCACTGAATGTTTACATTGAGAACACATCACCTGAACAAGCAGGGAGAGACAGTGTTACACCCAAGGTCACGCGCGAGCTCTCTGAGCACTTCTGCACCTCTGATTCTCGCCACTTAATAGGCTATGACATGATCTGTAATAAATCCTCCCATAGCTGATTTAATTTGCCTTGAAGTTTAAGAAAACTTGGATGTTGTATGTAACAACAGATTAACATAAAATAGCATTTGTTTATCTGTACAATGCAGCTATCATACTGAACCATGCCATAGTGTATCCTGTTTAGCCCCGAGTCTGACTGCAACGATGACGTCAAGAAAATTAAGTACATCCCCGCTAAATGGGACATATCCACATCTAAAACAATAAAAATCGTACCTGTGATGGCAGTAGTCCTCAACAAATTAAAATTGTTTAAAATAACCACTTAGGCCTTTCGGAACTAGTTCAATTTTCAATGCTGTTCTATTGAGCTTTGAAAATGGAACTAGTTCCGAATGGTCTAGCTGATTATTTTAAACAATTTGAATTTGTTGAAGACGACTGCCATTACAGGTACGATTTTTATTGTTTTAAATATTTAACAACCTAATGGTGGTTAATAATGTTTACTAGCAAGAGAGAATAGGATTGAACGATGGAGATTGGAATGACAGAGAGATGTGGGCGCAGGAAGATGTTGTGAAACCTGCTAAATAATAAAAACAAATAATACAAGCATTGATATCCACATCTCTGAACTAAGATAAAATAAAAAGTAAACGATCCTAAAGATCGTGGGAAGAGCCTTAATCGATTGGTGACGCGAATGTTTAACATCATGTTGAATGCTTAATCCATAGATACGTAAGTTGAGAGTTATACGTTTTGTTATATTTAAAGGGGGGGAAACTATTGTAACTCGTTTTACAAGTGAATTATAAAGATCCTGTGGAACTAGCTGGTTTCGTGTTCTGTTTTTTATAGACATTTGTAAGTTGTTATTACAAAATGACGAAGAGAAAAAAAAACTACGAGTAGAAGAAAAAAACTACGAGTAATAATGAGAGAGATGAACAGACAGGTGAATGGAGAAGACTACATAACAATGAACTACATGGTCGTTATATGAAGCCAGATACAATAAGAACAGTTAAGTCTCGTAGACTGCGATGGGCAGGACATGTTGCACGTATGGGGAGTGAAAGACTTGCATGGAAGCTTCTTGTAGGAAAGCCAGAGGGAAAACGCCCAGTTGATAGACCAAGAATGAGGTGGGAGAATAACATTAACTATGATTTGAGGGAAGTAGATTATACAGGGAATGATTGGAAAGCATTAGCTCAGGATAGGGATGTATGGAGAGCTTATGTCCGCGCGGCCATGCACCTACGGGTTCGATAGTGCCAGTGAGTAAGTAAGTAAGTAAGTAGGAGTAATAATGACTCAGTTATGTTATAAACCAGGGAACGGGGTTCTAGCAAGTATTCAATGAAGTTAAGAATGCACGGAATATAAGGAGGGATGACGTACCTGTGACCGTGCAGTGTTCAGTATAAACAAAATGATGTTCCGTGGAAGGTATTACACCCTGCTTAAAAAACAATTATACCATGATAAGGAATTATAGAAGTAAGCAAACAATCGTATGTTTAGTTATTTGTAGTGTGCAATAAAACTACTTCATTTTGAATAAGGGTTTAAAGTACAAAAATATTTTCTTATGCATCATGATTACAATTATTGCAATGTACAATAATGTTCTTCTGAATTGCAGGAAAGTAAATCTCATACGATTAGCACGTAGACAATTTTTATATTTTGAAAAACTACGTTCCACGTCGCACGAAGTAATATGAGCAAATAAAAGAAATCAAAGTATAAGGGTTGCTTGAGATTTCCTGACTGAGCAACACGTCCCTCATTTTTCACATTTCTGCGTACCCAGTATTACTCTTTAAAACACTTTTAAGTTTATTTGCTACTCTTTCTTTAACAGTTCCCACTTGTACTTCACTCAGTGTTTCTGAAATTTGTTCTATTGTTTCGAGAACTCCCGGCATCGTTAGTTTAGATTGTTGTAAATTTTGCATTGTACTTGTAATCTTACTGAAATTATTTGGAATATAAGAAAGGTCTTCAAACAAAGCTGGCGATTTTTTTTGCTTCACTGCACGTATAGCGAGATTTTTTGTATCGTCAAATTATTTTAATTATTTTAATTATTGAGAAAAATCTTTTTCATGTTGTTTATAAATGTATCAACATCCTTAAAACAGGCTCTAATTTCTTCCGCAACTCGGTGGAGACCATGTGCCAGACATTTTAAATGTATTAATTTTGGATATGATTGCTGTATTGTTGTAGCAGCTTTTCTCATATATGCAGCCCCATCCGTAACATTTTTTTTTTCTTAATACCGGCAGGTCACAGGAGGGACAATGAATCATTAAACAAGCGAGTAATTGTAGAGTGGGTAACCTCCTCCATCTTATCGGATGTTAAGAGAAATGTTTTAGCTGGACCATCAGACGTTAGGATACTTATGAGCGGCACCTATTGTTTCGTCTATAGACACAAAAATCGTTTTATCTGGTGCTTCATCCCTTATGTAATTTAGGCATTTTTCATAGGCTGTTGGTAGATATGTTTTTCGGAATTGTTTTTCTGAAGGCATTTTCTGTTAGTATATTTGTTTACGAAAGCTACAAAACAATTATGCTGTACTTATTTTAAAGGAATATCGGCTCTTATTAATGCATGACACAAATCCTCGAAAAAATTAATCTGTAGTTTCAGTCTGCGGAGGTTGAAGCTACACTTTCCCTTTTGATTTTTCTAATAATACAACATTTTCCTTGTTTTCTTGAATTACAGCGTTGTTTAACATGATGTTTGAAACTTCCTTTGGGCTCTATGTGACATACCTTACATTTGATGGTTTCGCCATTTGTGCCAAATTCCTCTATAAACGATGCTAATTGTGATGATGATTATATTGAGGTATTATTCTATTTTATTTTAGGCATATTTCCACAGTTCTTTACTACTCTGTATGCAGCGAATAAATGAAACAATCGCTACGAAACACTCTATTGTATAGGAACGTGTCCCGCGCAAGTACGTACTCCGTGAGGCAAGTAATATGAAGCGTCTGTTTACCTACTCAGCCCCGCTCCCTGGTTATGATATATACAGAATACATGGAATAAATTACGCTTACTCTAAACTACGCTAGCTAAGATGGTAGCATGCCTGCTTCGTAACTAGCGGATATGGGTTTGATATTCCTACTTAAAATCAAGGATTCAGCACATTTTCAACCACAGGTATATATAATTTGTTATTGATTTAAAATGTACTCCCTTTATAGGATTAAATTCAAAATAAAAAAATATTTAAATTGTTGTATTGTCATCATTGATTAATTTTCCCCACAAGTATTAACATATTATAAAAGCCTTGCCCCCAAACAGGATCAAGTTTTTTACACTACATCCATCCTTTTCTCGGTAGGTCCTCCTTATTTTTTCATTTATTCTCCATTTCATGATCTTCCTACAGATTTCATCTTCTTGAGATCTTAATCGTGTTTCTTCAACTATTTGTAATACATTTCTTTCAGCTTTCATAATTTTCCTAAATTCCACATTTCTAATTTATTTCTAATCTGGACTTCCGCAATGATTTTCTGCATTAATAATTTTGTCGCTAATAATAATAATAATAATAATAATAATAATAATAATAATAATAATAATAATAATAATAATAATAGTAATAATACCTGGGTAGGGCCCCGTCCACAGGGTTACGTGGGGAGAAGAGAAGTCCCCAAAGCCGTAGTGAAGGCAACTTCTCTAGGAGACGAACACTCCGAAATTCCAGTTCCCTGCCCTCCAGGAAGAGGGGTTTGGCTAGAGGCTGGTAACCTCTACTAGTAAAAAATAACTTACTCATAAACTTCAGCAGAAGAAAAGCCGGATTGATAAACCTTATGACGACCACAGCAAGAAAAAGTATAAGAGTTTTGGAATACATGGCCAGCTTAAAATAGCGACTTGGAATGTCAGAGGCTTGGGAAGCAAAGAATTTGAACTAACAAAAGAAATGAAAAATAAAAGTATAAATATATTAGCTGCCTCAGAAACAAAGAAAAAATTGAAAGGATCACAAATGATAAATGATATGATGATGTTTTACAGTGGAGTAAGTCAGAAAGAAAGAGCGAAAGCAGGAGTGGCGATATTTGTGGATAGAAATGGGGATCCAAAATAGACACGTATAATTGTATTAACGAAAGAATAATGACAATGCGATTTAAGCATAATAGAGGACATATGACAATTATAGCAATATATGCACCGGAGGAAGGGAGAGATGAAGAAACAAAAACATTTTATACTACTCTACAAAAGGAAATAAATAAGATAAACAAGAACGACATAATAATATTATTAGGAGACTTTAATGCTAGAGTGGGGAATCAACCAGTTTCAAATGTAATTGGGATCCATGGAGAAAATGTTATAAATAAAAATGGACAAGAATTAAAACAATTTGCAATTTTTAATGATTTAAAAATAACAAATACATTTTATAAGAAAAAAGATATTCACAAATACACATGGTCAGCACGAGGTTTTCGTTCACTGATAGATTATGTGTTAATCAATAAGAAAGCATCATCATTATTAACAGATACGAGAGTATTTAGAGGAAGTGACATCTATTCAGATCACTATTTAGTAATCTCAAAAATAAATATATTAGCGAGATGGAAGAAAACTAAAACAAATATAGAAATAAAGAGACCACATTCAAAGTACATTTATTACAAGATAAAAGTATACAAAATCTGTATCAGAATTAGCTAAATGAACAATTAATATTAAAACCTACTTCCGAAGAAATAAACCGAGAATGGGATAATATAAAAGAAAGCATTGATAAAGCAGCAAATGAGGCATTAGGAACAAAATATAAAATATATAACAAGAAGGGTTTAAGAATATGGAATGAAGAATTAGAGAGGATAATAAAAGATAAAAAAGAGGCTTATCACAAATATTTACAGAATAGAACACCAGAATTAAGAGCTGATTACAAACATAAAAGTGCAATAGCCAAAAGAGAAATTAAAAAAGCACACAAAGTCAGTTGGGATAGATATATAAGTAGACTAGAATACGATATACATGGGCAGCAAAAAATAGCCTATAAAGTAATGAAACATCTAAATAAACAAGAAAAGATACAATACAGATCAATGCAATTGAGGAAAACAATGGGAAGAACATTATAAAAAACTGTGGTATAATGAAAATAAAATAACTAAAGATAACATATATGAGTGTGAGATAGGAATAGATATGATAACAATGGAAGAATTAGAAGAAGTACTGAAAACAACAAAGAACAGAAAGGCAGCTGGAATAGACGGAATTAATATGGAATTAATAAAATATGGAGGATTTTTTTTTTAAAACTGAGATTAGTACATTTTTTAAATTTATGTTGGAAACAAGCAACAATACCAGAAACCTAGACAACAGCAATAGTACAATCTATTTTTAAGAAAGGAGAACGTAAAGACTGCAACAACTACAGAGGAATAGCATTTAACTGCAGGCTAAAAATATACTCAAGAATCTTAACATTTAGGTTAAAACAAATAACAGAGGTAATGTTAACAGAAGAACAAAGTGGATTCAGACCAGGGCGTTCATGTATGGATAATATATTTACGATAAAAGAATTTATAAACAAAAGAAGAGAATATAACATGGAAACACACATAGCTTTTATTGATTTTGTCAAGGCATTTGATAAAGTAGACAGAGAAAACTCTGGACAATTTTAAAAGAAAAAGGAATTCCGAAACACTTAATAGCAGCTATAAAGAGTTTGTACTGGAACACACATTTTGTTATAAAAACTAGAAATGAAGTAAGTAAAAATAAAATTCATACTAATCAAGGAGTTAAACAAGGATGCAGTATCTCTCCAGTTTTATTTAACCTATACATCAATGATATAATAAAAAATGGAACGAAGAAACAAAAAAGGAATAAAATTAGATAAAACACCTACTTGAAAACATTATTATACGCTGATGACCAGGTAATAATAGCAAATACAGAAGACGAACTTCAGAGGAATATTTTTAAACTACATAATATGTGAACAATATAATCTCAAATATCCATAGAAAAAACTACGGTAATGGCATTCCAAGGGAAAAATCAAATCAGATCGAAATAGTAATAGGAAACAAAATCATAGAACAGGTGAACCATCTCAATTATCTAGGATGTGACATTTCATTTAATTATGATAATGATATAAATAATAAAATAGCAAAATTCCAGGGAATATGTGGTACGATAAAACGAACACTAAATAACAAAACAACAAGAGAGACCCAACTGAAATTTTATAAAATGTTGGCAGTACCGGTACTGCTCTATGGTTCAGAAGCCTGGATACATAAAAAAACAAGACCTAAGTAGGATAACGGGCGGCAGAAATGAAATTTTTGAGATCTGTTAAAGGGTGGCACTAAGGAAGACAGAATCAAGAACACAGAAATAAGACGGAACTTGAAATATTTGCAATAACTGATAAAATGGATACATATAGACAAAAATGGAAGCAACACATAGACAGAATGAATGAAGATAGATATCCAAAACAAATAACAAAATACAAACCTAAAGCACACCCGAGATGTGGGCAGACCTAGAAAGAGATGGGCCGAAGTCGGAACGAGTCAACAGACCTAATCCATGAATGAAGATGATGATGATACTAGTAATAATATTTTATTTCGGATTTATCCAGAATAAGTGGTTTTCCGTCATCCTCAAGAAAATTCGCCTTCTCCAGTTATAGCGGTCCTGAACATCCTCATCTGTAAGTTCCAGTTCACTCATACTTCTTCTCACAACCATTCATCCATCCTTCTTTAGGTATTCTCCTTCTTCTTGTATCATCTATTTTCCACTCCAAGATCTTCTTAGGGATTATATTAGATGCCATCCTCTTGAGATATACATACCACCTTAATTGGCAGTCTTGAATTATCTGTAGTATATTTTCTTTCAACACTTTCATCCATCCATCCATCCATCCATCCATCCATAGAAATTCTGCCCCAGGCAGGTCTTTCACTGCAATCATAGCATTTTCATGCTATGCTTTGCAGTTTTACTAGGAATTATAGGTGTGGTACTTCCCGTTGCTTTCCACGCCGGTGAAGGATGATGATGATGATGGCCGGATGATTTCCGGGAACCATTGTGCCCTAAGCTTTCTGACATCTGTCTTACAGGTGAGGAGAAACCCCGAAAGAACCTCACCCAGGAGCCTGTCCCGACCGGGAATCGAACCGGGTCCGCTGCGTGACAAGGCAGCACGCTACCTCGAGACCACAGCGGTGGACTAAACTTACATAATTTTCCTAATTCCAAAAAATAATAATAATAATAATAATAATAATAATTATTATTATTATTATTATTTGATATTATTATTATATTAATATTAATAATAAATATATTTAATAGAGAAAAGGAATATAATATTTGAGTGTTGGAATGAAAACAGGAACATAAATAAGAATACAGTGAATAAATTATTAGGTTCGTGTTCGTTCTAGTAATCACTTGAGTCTCCAAAAGAATACAGAGAACAAACACTCTTGTTATCCAGAATCATTAAGAACATTTTATTCTGGGATTAAGGATTTTCATAGCCTAAAGAGTGTAGAATTCAGTAAGATTCCAACGCCTTCTAATTGCTTCTAAAATCGAAAAACGATTAAATTGATAAAAGATGGCATAGAGTAGACTGCAGATAAGACATTGAGTAAAATTCTAGTTTTACCAACCATTTTTCTCTACTAAAATGTCCCATTAAAAAGAGGTGGAATTTCAACGAGAGATCGTAATAAAATTCGTACGATTTCACAGAAACCTGGATTCTACGCCATTTCATTTTTCATACCGCACCACTAGGTTTAGTTCCCTCTCCCGCTACACTGCGCTGAGATATCGCTAGAGAAAGATAGGCTATAATAAAAAAGTTCAACGTCGTTGTAAATCTGCAAAAATAGCGGCTGGGTTCTCTCATTACCGGAAGTGAAGTTGGTCAATATCATTTGAGATAGAGTTAGTAGACATAGAATCATGGTCACATTATCATCTGAAAATTAAAAAGAAATGTGAGAAAAATGTTTGAAGGTATAATCGTAATTTAGTATTTTTAATTAAATGAATATCATTATGGTCACAACACAAAAGATGATAAAAAAAAAACTTAGAGATACATAGAGAAGTGTGGAATTCTATACTTAATGATGACGTTACAGAATGAATGTATTCGCAACTTATGACCATATATTAATTACTATATGTGACATCAAAAAGCGTACATCGGAGGGAAACTACAATATCACCCGACGATAGTAAACAGTATTTACTATTTCATTCCCTAGTTTATTAGGGGACACTCTAGTGAATAACACTAAGAAATTGGGACTGAAAGTAAAAATGAATCAAACTATTCTTAGATAGAATAAAATAATCTAGAAAAAACTCGAAAGAACATGTTCAAAGAATGGAAGGTGATCGCATTCCCAAAATTATACTTAAATACAAACCAAAAGGACGCAGGAATGTTGGTAGACCGAAGAAGAGATGGATCCAACTTTTGAATGAGAATCTATGAGACCGGAACAAGCCACATGGGCTTAATCCGTGATTGTTGATGATGATGATGATGACTAAATACAGTAAAACTTGTTCAAAGCGGAATCACATGGGACCATTTTTTTTACATTAGACAACATTCCGTATTATAAAAAAACAAAAAATATTAACCAATCTTAGAATATAGAGCACAGTATATGTATTTTTATGTACCATGGTGTAGTTCCACTGCCGTTGGAAAGTGAAGTATACTATGTACGAGCGACTTCGACGGTAACGCGCAAAGAAACAGTCCCGCTTCGTCAGCGTTAACAATATCTCTTAGGCGCGTATCCTGAAATTAAAGTATGTAGTTTCGGTTTCCACTCACTAACTATACTTTCGTCCACATCCTTTTATTCTTCGCAAATTTCATTCCACAATTGTTATTCCCTAGGGATATAGTAGCAGCTAGAGCTTGAGCATCGGACCGGAAATTTGAAGATTTTTGTATCGTGGAGCTTGTAAAACACTCCCACACCTCGTTGATTTCTTAATTTTTTTCCTTTTCATTTAACGATTTCCTTGCATCCATACATTCATTCATTATTTTTTCTCTGTGTTTTAAAATCTCATAAACTTGGGATTTTCCACATTTAAATTTAGTCATTATTTAACGTGCTGAGAGTTTATTTTTCTTTATCTTCAATCACTTTCACTTTTTCGTTTAATGACAATGATACCTACGATTTAGCCATCTTTATTCCATAAATTCAGAACACTACCTGTGAAAGATACGTACACAATCGGTCTTAAATTAATATAAGGTTTCACAGTGCACTGGTTATTTTAAGACAGATGTCACACGCCAAATATTTATTAAGCGAACCTGTATTTCGAAAAACGGTGTGCAGTGAGGCCTAAAGAAAATTCCAGATAGGGATAGAAACTCTACTTCACCGCGGCAGGAATCATCACTTATTGTTAATTCACCTAACGGGAATTCAATAAAGTGGAAACTAATTTATTTCTCTCTCTCTGTCTCTCTCTCTCTCTCTCTCTCTCTCTCTCTCTCTCTCTCTCCTCCCTCTCTCTCTCTTTTCCGCATTATAAACATTTTCTTTCGTGAATTGTGCAAAAATATCCTTCCGTTTACCCGTTGGACAGATTTACAGAAAATAAATACGTAAAATTACTATTATTTTGCCGGGACCAATAAATGTGTTCACATTGGACGTATTTTCGCATCATTCACGTTCCGAATTAAACAAATTTTACTGTATATGTTCACATATATAAATACATTACATAATACAAATGGGCAGTTAATGACAAATGAGGAACATTTTAAAGAAGTGGCTAAATTCAAAACCTAGGAGCAGTAATTACAAATAGGAATGAGATAACTAAGTAATTCACGGCACTATCGAACCCATACGTTCATTGCTACGCGGACATAAGCTCTCCATTCATTCCTCTACTGAGCTAATGTTTTCCAAACATTCCCTGTATAATCTAATTCCCTCAAAACATAGTTCATGTTATTCTCCCACCTCATTCTTGGTCTACCAACTGGGTGTTTTCCCTCTGGTTTTCCTACAAGAAGCTTCCGTGCACGTCTTTCATCCCCCATTAGTGCTACATGTCCTGCCCATCGCAGTCTACGAGACTTAACTGTTCTTATTATATCTGGCTTCCTATAAAGACAATGTAATTCACTGTTATGTAGTCTCCTCCATTCACTTGTCTGTTCATCTCCCTTTGGTCCAAAAGTGTTCCTAAGGACTTTATTCTCAAATACTCGTAACCTTCTTTCCTCTCTTAAAGTAACAGTCCATGTTTCACACCCATATAATATCACTGGGAGAATAACACTTTTATATATTTTCAGTTTAATGTTATTTTAAAGGAGTTGGGACGTCAAGAGTCTCTGTAATGCATAATATCACTTATTTCCAGAATTGAGCTTATTTTTAATTTCTTTGTGCACCTCATTCCTATTTGTGATTATTGTTCCTAGGTAGCCTACTTGAATTCAGCCACTTCCTCAAAATTTCCCTCATTTGCCATTTGCTGTCCATTTCCATAATATAATGTATTTCTATATGTGATCATATATTAGTTTTATTGATATTTTCTTCCAGTCCAATTTCTTAGTGTTACTCAATAGTGTTGGCCTTTAGTGTGATGCATAAAGAAAAAAAAAAGAAGGCTCAGTTCTGAAAATGCATGCTATTATGCAATGTAAGGAGTTTTGTCGTCCCAATATCTCTAATAAAAATTTTAATTAATATATATATATATATATATATTTGGAAGCGAAACATTACTCTTACTTTAAGCGAAGAGAAAATATTACGAGTATTTGATAATATAGTTCTTAGGAAAATTTTTGAACCAAAGAGAGATGAACAGACAGGTGAATGGCGAAGACTCCACAGTAGTGAACTACTTGATCGTGAAATAAGAATCTCGTAGACTGCGAGTGGCTCGAATGGAGGAATGAAAGAGGGGCATGGAAACCTTGTAGGAAACGTCCATTTGGTAGATCAAGAATGGGGTGGGAGAATAACGTTAACCATGACTTGAGGAAAGTAGACTATACAGGGAATGATTGGAAAGCATTAGCTCAGGATAGGGATGTATGAGAGCTTATGTCCGCGCAACATGAACCTAGGGTTCGATAGTGTGAGTGACTAAGTAAATAAGTAACTCCTAACACAGGAGAGTCTATGGCTCAACTCTGGGCTACGCTATTATAGATACTGTAGATAGATAGGGAAATAACACTAGAAAGTAGTTTTCTTTAAAAAATGGACTATGATTATTTTTAGCAGTCACCTTTCATTTGTCTTACAGAGGAGGAAATATATATTTAAATTACTTTAATAATTATAATGATGATTATTTAAATGTTTGTTAGATTTTGTTTTTAATCACGTGAATTATGTTCTGATTTTATTTTGTAACGCTATTGTTAAACGGAAGAGTTGTGTTGATAACTGCATATGTCAATGGAAGGAAGTGTGAAAAGACATCTTCACAATGGAGCAGAATAATAAAAGAAAACGTAGAAAATGATAGTCAACTGTGGTCTCCTTTCTATATGGATAAAAATCCCAGGCTTTTAGCTTTAAAACTTTCGATTCCTCTGTGACGATGTATTGAGAAGAAGATTTTGAACTTTTTCTATGTTATTGATTTTCTTATCCTACTCCAGATCGGCACGACTTGAAATTAGAAACATTCTTTCAAACTATCTGGAAATTGAAAATCTTCTTCGTTATTTAAGCATACTCAAGTTTTTTTTTTCACTTTATTTTATATACTATCCTACTACAATTATAAAAAAGTATAAAGGAAAATTAAACGGATAATTTCACAAACTTTAAAGTTCTTATTTTTTATTCTTAGAACATAGTGCGAATTTATTTGGTTGCGTGTTGTTTACTTAGCTCTCGTTCAATCGATAAAATCAATATGGAATATCAGGGTGAGTATTCTATAATTTCTCCCCTTAAATTACTGCAAAACGTATTAAATTTATTTTCTTACACAAACCTTTAGATTAACCTTCCAAACTAATTTTCCCAGAATTATTCATTATGTCAAATATTAATCATATTGCTTGCTTATTTCCACAAAAATATAAAAATAATTTAAACATAATAATTCATACTTTTACAGCATCAAACAATATACTACTTTCTTCCTACATGTGCTTAAATTCAACACAACTGCTGGAACTAAACATAGTAGATATTTAGGACCTATATTATAAAATAAAATTAATTAGATCCAATCCAGAGCTAAGGAAACTAAACACAAAATATATTTAAGAGAGCAATTAAATTAATTATTTAAATGTAATTAAATAATAAACCTGTCAAAGCCTATCCCAAGCCAGGTTGGAAAAGGGTGAGAGGAAGGAGTAACAACCTCGTTAAAAACCTGCGTTCAGATCGCCGCGCCGGCTGATAGTACCCAGTAAGGGATCCTTATTCAGAGAACAGATACTGCTGCCTGGTAGTTCGTCATTGGTTTGACAAAGGCTAGAGGAAGATATCCTTGACCAAAAATCACCTGGTCCTACAATTTGGGGATGATGCATCAGGCCAGCTCCCTGCTCACCATAAAAATAACAATGCTAAAAGGACTAAGGGATTGGAGCTGGACGGATATAAACGAAGACGACAAAAGCAAAGGAAAAGGTCAGTCCTTGTTGGAACATGGAATATTCCAGGGATACAAAATAAAAGTATTGATATCACAGAAGAAATTAATATACTAAACCAAGATATAATTGTATTAACAGAAACTAAAAACAAAGGAAAATGGTCAGAAGTTAAAGGGCCATACATATTTTTTCATTAATATTAAATATTCAGTAATAGATTATATAAGCAACTAAATTGGTATGGGCATGTACGATGAATTCAAGAAGAAAGATTACTCAGAAAACATTGGAATGATGTCCACCTGGAAGATGAAAGAAAGGAAGATCTGAAACTCGTGGATGCAAGAAATAAGAACTTGAATGAGAACAAGAGGATTGGAGGACATGGAGTAGATGGATAGGGACGAGTGGAGAAGGAAAATAAAACTTTAGGCACAGAAAGATGTGTAAACATTGAAAATCTGTATATAAATAAAATAAATAATTAATAATAATAAAAATAATTATTTTAAAATAATTAATAAATAATAGACTACTTTGGTTCATATTATATCCTAATATTTTAAAAACATTTCTTCAGTTTCGTATTAATTTATTTTATACTGTTTGTTTATTTTATTCTCTCTTGTATTAACTTTTTATATGCGAAGAGTGGATTTTCTATTTTTGAAGTTGCTCCTAAATTAGTACAATATTTTCTGTTTTCCCTTATTTCTTTAACTATAACTTTAGATAGTTTCAATATGTAAAATTCTGTAAATGAATTGTATTCAAACACGAACACTTCCTCATTCGGATGTCAATATTTTGTACAAAAATGTATATTTTTTAGTACAATTTATTGTTTGTTCATTAATGTATATTGTAGTGTTATATTGAACGATGTTTTTCAACAAATTTGGTCATTAGCGTCTGGGTGTGGAATCCCATTTTTCTCAGAAGGCTCTTATTTCAGAAGTTTTTTTTTTTTTTTTAACGATACGGGAACTTTGGTTTGACTATCTTTCCGAAGGGTATCATATTAGGATTTTCACTCAATTAAAAATCCGTCGTCTCCATTCGACAATGAACCGTTAACCCCGGGACCAGAGTCGAGCATGGTAACCTAATATAGTCTACCGGAACCGTCTTCGGCAGTGGTTCTCAATCACTGCTAACCACAAATCTAAGGAGGATCACCACTGTGTACCTTTCTAATATGTGATTCATAATTCCTGTTTCCTCGCTTATTTCCTATAGGGTCTGAAGTATAAGTCCTAAAAGTGAATGGAGACACAAAGGATTAAATAGGAAGTTTTGACTGTTCGCGTTGGCTCTAATGATTATCGTTTTTGACTAAATTTAAAGGTTACAGGTTTAGATCCCGGTGTTGACTAACATGAGTATTTTTTCTAGTTTTTCTTTCAATCATCAAGGCAAAGCTGGATTGGAATGTCATTACCAGGACCCATTTCATCACATTAATTATTTCATAACTAACTCACTGGCACTAACGAACCCGGAGGTTCATGAGCTCTACATGTATTAACATCCTGAGCTAATGCATTCCAATCATTCGTTGTATTCACAGACGAAGTCGCCTAAAGCGAGAGACGCACAGATATGTGCATGGATAAGAGGGAATGTATTATACCTTTTCTTTTTTATGTATGTGTACTGGTGTATAAATACTGTAGACATGTATTATTTATGTATTCATATATTTTTCTTTATTCGTGAATATAAGAATATGCCAAACAGGCCCATAAGCAATCTCATTGCAAATGTATCTGTTTACTTTTTTTCCCCGAAATATATAAAAAATCCACTACTGCCCTTCATTAATAGAATACAAACTTCTAGGTGTGTTGCTTTCAATTCCCTGATACTCTTTATTAATATATATGTTTGGAATACTTCAATATTATACCACTGGCACTACCGAGCCCACAGGTTCATGGCCGCGCGGATATAAACTCCCAACACATCTGTATCCTGAGCTAATGTTTTCCAATTATTCCCACGTATGAAATACTTCCCTCAAATATGGTTAATGTCATTTTTGGTCTACCAACTGGTATTTTCCATCTGGTTTACCTACAAGCTACCATGTTCCTTTTTCATTCCCCATTCGTGCTACATGTCCTGCCCATTGAAACTTCTAGGTGCATTGCTTTAAATTCCCTGATACTCTTTATTAATATATATATATATATATATATATATATATATATATATATATATTCAAAATGTGTGGAATACTTCAATATTATACCAAGTAGGAAAAAAAAGTCAATTTCATACCAGCCTCTTATCTTAATTCATTTACACTCTCAGTGTAAACAGAATACAGGATGGAGTCATTATCGAATGGAAGAAGGATCTGTTACCAGGGTAACTCAAATGGAAAGTAATAAGTTACCTTTCCTTGTCTGGCAATGTTCTTGACAACGGTGACAATTTTGTTATTTGGAATGAGATTTCGTTTCGTTGGTTTCATTTGATAAAGCCCTGGAAGATTGTTCATTTCACGAGAAATAATTAAATGTATTCTCAGAAATGAATATTTCAATTGTTAAGACGTGTTTAACCTCCTATAGTTATTATTGGAGTCCGGATTTTACGTAATTACATACTCTGTTCCTGTATACGTATATAGTTATAAAGAAAATCTAAAATCTCGACGAATTACACTGAAAGAACCCTTATTATAATGTTTGAATTACATACTTTTACATATTTTGATCTATAATACACATTTCACACCATAGTAATAAGTTTACATATTTTAATATTATTGTGGAAGACCAGCTTCATGGGCTAGTGCTCAGCGTTTCCGACTCCAATTCATGAGGTTCCGGGTTCGATTCCCGGTCAGGCCATAAGATTTTTTCTTAAAGGGAATTATTCCTATGGTGGCTTATGATCTGGAATTTAGGTTAAATTTAGGTTAATGACTATTCTGGCAGTTCATTATAATTTATCACCCATCATACTGCACGGGGGGGGGGTTGAAAATTGGGATCGGATCGGTCTCTCTCTTTAATATAGAACCTATCATAAATTCCCAAACTATCTTGTAACATACAAGTTTGAAGCAGAGTCTGCAGCTGGGCCCAAATACAGACATAAATTAATCTTTCTTAAACATGACTTCTAGTGTATTATTGAACATTGATGTTTAAAAGTAAACTAATCATATTTAACTTTACTATAGCTATTAATGACGATGGACATGAGGGGATTGGGAATCACTCCTAGGCACACAAAACTTAGGTTTAAGCTAGCATTAACATAGTTAAGCAAGCTACAATCAAAATACATGAGAGCTTAACTAAAGTGATATAATTAATAATTGTTAAAATTAAAGTATAAACAGCTGTTGGTAGCAATAAATAAAACATGAACATAATAAATAATACAAATAAACTGAACAGTCGTCGATTTTAAACAACAAGAATAGTGCATACAAACATCATAAACTTTTCAATCATCCCAAAATAAACAAGCTCCTTCTTAACAGCTCTCTTGGTACAAAATAATTGAACAGTCCTAGGGAAGGATCGTTCCTTATGATCCCCCACCCCCGACGAACTTGCAGTAACGGAAGGCAGGCTGCGACTGTTAACTGGGCTTGGCTTCTAGTCGGGGACATTAGTCATCGCGCATTCCACCCCGTGCAGATGACATCAGGAAAGGGAATTAGGAGAGGACAAAGCTTAGAAGAAGGGATAGTGCACTGATCATATATCTGCCATCACAGAATCTATTATGAACGTTACGACAGCAAAATTACGTCAACACGGTACAACATCATCGGGATAACGTAACTCCTTCAAGGTGCCCTAACCTAAGAAATGGATTACAATTCTGCCAAAAGCCAGGGCAAAAGTCAGAAATGTCATAAGACAACCTGGTGGCATTGGACAAAAAATATTATTGTGGAACTTGTTATAAGCCCAACTGGATTTCTTAGGCTTAAAGGACCTTCGGGACTTGGAAAGTCTGGTAGCGTTTATCTAGCCGAGCGCTAGTATGAGGATGTACAGTATACATGTTTTGAAATAAACAAATGGAGTCTTAATTTAAACTATTTTATTTCTAAAGTATAAATAATTAGAAACCCTTAGTATTCTAGCCCTAAATCTAATCTAAGCCTATATTAAAAACAACAGTGCTTTCTGGGATTTGAGAGAGTGGGAGTTGTGGAAGTTATAAATCTAACCTAATCTACATGATTAAAAATGTTACATCCCCTTTCTAAAATATAGTTTCAAAAATGTTAATGATACTTGATTCAAAATATAAACGTTTGGACTACATTATTAAGAAAAATGGTCGGTGACTTACCCTTCAGCCGTTTACACACACAGACAGACACGAGACCCTCACTTCTCAAGTGTTATATACCAAAAATGACCTCAAGTCACCCTAACTGTACCAACTAACATTCCAATGAACTAAATGTAGGGATGTTTACAGTTAGCTTAAACAAGACTTTGCTCTGAACTATATCATGTCTATACTCTATCTCAACAGACTTTGAATGTCTAAACTCTATTTCAAAAGACTTTGCTTGAATAATTAAAATAATCTATAAAACAATAAAAAATCTATATATAAAGACTATGTATTCATAACAGAACTATTACACACTTTCGTCAATCCCATTCATTTTCATTACATTTAGAGCAAAATTGCAACGGCTGGTTTTAAAGTTTTCCTTTATTATTCTCAAACGCTTCAGAATTTGTAACACCCAATTGCACCGTTAAACATGGCACCGGTTGCGTCTTCGTGGTCATCAAAACTAAAAACATGGATTTCTATTGACAGTGCTTTAACCATTGATGATAAAACAGTTCTCTGCCAAAGTGTTGATAAACGTATAGTGTGTACAATGAAATTTCAAACTAAACAACATTTACGAAGCAATCTACATGTCAGGAGTAAACATGAGTTTCTTCAAAGAAACAGGTACTACTTACACAGTAGCAGGGACAGCCTACATCATCTAATAGTGAATTTTATAAAAAAACTGTGCATGGCATTGGTTAGAGGGAACAAACGTCAGATACTTCAATTTAGACATACATATTGAAAGAGGGGAAATCGCTTACTGTATTTTATCCCAACTTATTGCATGTTATATGTACAACTAATGCATTGCAACGAGTGGCAGAGATAGACATAAATTATCTTCTTCTTGAATCTTGTAAGCCCATGTTTCCCTTAACAGAGATTTTGGCGCTCTCCCCCTATAGGGAAGAATTTGAACCATACTAATTTAGATACACTTGTTTTCCTATAGATGTCCTTTGAGTGGTCCGTGGTCAGCGTTCCGCCTCATACTGACATCTAGGAAACCAAGGTAGTACTAGGACGGGAAAATTCGGTAAATTTTGCTTAGAGGCCTTTCATTCAGGATTAAGGATCTTTTACGAGCCTGAAAATCTTCAGACTCAGGACCCACGGCTTCAAGTCCTTCCCGGAGGACTTGCTCCTTGGAATTTCCGTCCTAAAAAATCCATCGACCCCGGCCGGGTTTGAACCCGCGACCCTCGGGACCAGAGGCAAGGAGCATAACCACTAGTCCACCGCGGCCGATTACATAAATTATCAGAAGTAAATACACTGATATCAGCAACGAAGAAGGTTTTCTAGAAATGTCCTTATCATGTACAACGCTAAAAGCATCTGCTGTACCTCTGCCTTCGAAGCCAGTAATAACAATGTGGGCAACATGGATTGAGGCTGTGATTTTCTACAGTAAGCACTTCGAAACAGTTAATTTTATTCTCCCACCTCGTTCTTGGCCTGCCTAGTGGGCGCTTTTCTTCTGGTTTTCCTACTATGAGTTTCCATGTCATTCTTTCATTCTCCAATTGTGCTACATGCCCTGTCCATCGAAATCTACGAGAACTGACTGTTCTCATTACAACTGACTTCCCATAAAGATCACGTAGCTTACTGTTAAGTTGTCTCGTCCATTTATCTGTCTGTTTGTCTCTCTTTGGTCCGAAAATGGTCCTATTATATTTATTCTCAAATACTCGTAATCTTTTTTATCCTCCAATAAAGTAAGAGTCCATGTTTCGCATCTAAATAATATAACTGGGAAAAATAACAGTTTTATATATTTTAGTATAATGTTTTATTAGAGAAGTTTAGGGCGACAAAAGACTCTACAATGCGTAATAACATGTATTTTCATAATTGAGACATTATAGCAAAGAAAATATTACAGTGGCATGGCCATGTCAAAAGAATGCCAGAGCAAAGATTGCCTAAAATTGTTATGGAATGTGTCCCAATGGAAAGGAGGAAGAGAGGAAGACCGAAGAAAACTTGGATAGAAGGAGTACAAACAGCTATGAATATCAGAGGATTGGAGGAAGATCAATGGATGGACAGAGAGGAATGGCGTTTGGTTTCCGGAAGACTGCGGCAGCTGTCATGATACCGTATGATGATGATGATGATGATGATGAGTCTATGTTTAATTTCTTTCTGTACCTCATTCCTGTTTGTAATTATTGTTTCTAGGTCAATTAATTCGTCCCGCGCCGTAGCCGAGCGGTTAAGGCAGGAAGCCTTGGCGCAGAGCTACGGGACTTGCGCTGGTTCGAGTCTCCATGGGGGGAGAAATTTTCTCATGGTATTTCGGCCAGTATGGGACCGGTGCCCACCCAGCATCGTGATGAATTTGGGTAGCTACAATAAGTAGCGGCTCCAGGTTGAGAAAACCAGCTATAACGGCTGGGGGACTTGACATGCTGACCACATGTCACCCCTACACTGGCTGATTATCATCTACCTCTGTGATTGACACATGTGGATGTGAGGCCAGCATCCGGCTGGTAGGCTAAGGGCTTTATAGGTCTGTCGCGCCAGGAGTTTAGTTTTAGGTAAATTAATTCAGTCATTTCTTTAAAATTTCCCTCATTTGACATTGACTGTCAATTTCCGTTATATAATGAATTTCTATGTGTTACCATAAATTTAGTTTTATTGATATTTACATAAAAGAGTTACTAGTTGCAGGGATATATTGACTTCTTCGAAAAAAGGAAATACATATATGTATAATGATGTTGCGCAAGGGACAGTTAGGCCGTACGTACGTATTCCTGTACCTCAAATTGAAGAACAATATGTTAATAATGAGAGATGTGTATCGGTCCCCTTAAACTGAAAATATATAAAACTACTATTCTACCAGTTATATTATATGGGTGTGAAACATGGACTCTTACTTTAAGGGAGGAAATGAGATTACGAGTATGTGAGAATAAAGTACTTAGGAAAATTTTTGGACCAAAGAGAGATGAACAGACAGGTGAATGGAGAAGACTACATAACAATGAACTACATGGTCTTTATAGGAAGGCAGATATAATAAGAACAGTTAAGTCTCGTAGACTGCGATGGGCAGGACATGTTGCACGTATGGGGAATGAAAGACTTGCATGGAAGCTTCTTGTAGGAAAGCCAGAAGGAAAAAGCCCAGTCGGTAGACCAAGAATGAGGTGGGAGAATAACATTAACTATGATTTAAGGGAAGTAGATTATACAGGGAATGATTGGAAAACATTAGCTCAGGATAGGGATGTATGGAGAGCTTATGTCCGCGTGGCCATGAACCTACGGGTTCGATAGTGCCAGTGAGTAAGTAAGTAAGTAAGTGTACCGGTCCCCATATGGTGGTCCTATAACCACTTTCCACTGTACATAATTTTCACATTACTGTACTTAAATTCTACATTTTTTGTAATGCAACATTTTTTCTAATGCAGAAAAAAACTGTCTAGAATGTAATGAATAAAGTTTTAATATCAAGTGCAGAGGAATAAGAGCTATTTATTATATTCCTTACATAATTTTTACTGAAGCTAAGAACATTTGTAAACGTTGTCAAGAAATAGGACATTATTTTTATTCCTTTTTATCTTACTACATCTTTGTATTTTGTCAGCCCTAATTAATTTAACAACCTTCTAGAAAATAAATATTTTCGAGAGAAAACTTACGTTTTATTCTATGTGATGTACCAAGCAGCTCAAAATCCAATTACTTATGAGTTAGTTTAAAGATGCTCGGCGAGACATTCTCTTACCTGCAACAAGAAAATAAAACATTTGAATAAATCACCACTATTGACAAGCTTCACTCCTTTATTCGAGAACTAACTGTTCCTTGCAATGCTTATGACTACAGTTCATGAGGTACTGGGTTCAATTCCCGTTCAAACCACAGGATTTTTCCCTTAAAGAGAATTATTTCTATGGTCGCCCTTAGACTGGAATTTAGATTAAGTTTTGGTTTAAGGACTCTCTTGGAGCTTGTTTCATTATCACCCAACATCAAGGTAACGTAACTTCGCCTTTCAGGTGTCTCAATCTCAGAAGTGGATTACAATTTCGCCAATGCCAGGAGAGAATGCCAAAAACGTGGTGGCATTGAGAAAAATTAAAATAAAATGAGGAAAGCTATTATCTTTCAATCTCTATATAAATCTATCTACCTGTATGCTTATTTATTTATTTCTCTATTTATCCGTCTACTTATACGTATATCTAGTTAACTATCTCTCTAGGTAAAATAAATAAATATATAATTTATTATTGTTATTATTATTGTTATTATTATTATTATTATTATTATTATATTATTATTATTATTATTATTATTATTATTATTATTATTATTATTATTATTATTATTATTAGTGTTTCTAATTTTGTCTCTTCTTGGATTTCTAGAAACCCTCCTCCAGAAGTCCATCTCTACCACCAGTAGTTTACATGCTTGTTCTCTCTTTAATAGACAAAACCGAGAAATAATGGATGTTCAAAAAGAAGTTCTAGAAGTTACTGAAGAAAGATGACTGAAATGATTTGGTCACGTAAAGAGGATGTCAGATGACAAGATATCTAAGATGATATTAAATTTTGAAGCGGGGCACAGTAGAAACGGGAGACCAAAATAACAACGGATTCAAGAAGTGCATAGGAGTATGGTCTCCAGGGGATTAACAGATAGTGATGCAGAGAATAGGGATGTATTGAGGAGTAAAATTTACAATGGGTTCTAGGAAAACTACTGGCATTGTAGAAAAATTCCTATTAAAAATTATTATTAATATTATTATTATTATTATTATTATTATTATTATTATTATTATTATTATTATTATTATTATTATTATTACTATGTTATGTATATTTACTTATATTTACATCCATCCACACATTTAATGAATCCATTATACAACAATCGATCAATCACTCAATCCCTCACTCAATCTATCTACATATTCATATGTTTTATCTATTTGCCTCTCTGGAACATTGTTTTCATTTAACACCCAACATCAAGATAATGTAACTCCTCCTTTCAGGTGTCCCAATCTCAGAAGTGAATTACAATTCCGCCAATTCCTGGAAAGAATGCCAAAATCCTGGCGGCATTAAAAAAATACTTTCTCTCAAATAAAATGAGAAAAGATGTCTTCTTTCATCTATATAGATATCTGCTTATTTATTTATTTCTCTATTCGTCCGTCTAATTATCCTATCAATCTGGACATACATATATATATATATATATTTATTATTATTATTATTATTATTATTATTATTATTAATATTAGGCCTATTATTATGAATTTCTGTATGTCTATATATATTTACATCATCAATATATACGTATACATAAATCTATCAGTCACACAATCTATCTACATATCCAACTATTTATCTATTTACTTCTCTATTCACTCATCTATATATTCATTCACTCATATTCTATCTATCCCATGCCGTATCCGAGCTCTCTGAGACATCATGCCTTGGCGCTGAGCTACGGGGGATGAAATGGTTCCAGTACCCATGTGGGAATTTTTAATCATGGTATTTCTGTCAGTATGGGACGGTGCTCACTCAGCAGCGTGATGAATTTGGATAACTACAACAAATAGTGCCTCCAGGGTGAGATAATGAGATATAACAGTTGAGAAATTCGAAATGCTGACCATATGTCACCCCTATACTGAATGTTTGATCGTCCTCCTTCTTAAATAACACACGTGGATGTGAGACCACCAGTCTGCTATTAGGCCAAGGATTTTCTAAACGTTTTCTCAAAATGTGGTTATATATATGATTCGTCCTATCAACAAGGTTAGATAATAATAGTAATAATAATAATAATATTAATAATAATAACAATAATAATAAATAACTCACTGGCACTATCAAACCCATAGGTCCATGCCTGCGCGGTCATAAGCTCTCTACACATCCCTGTCCGGAGATAATGTTTCCAATTATTATCTGTATAACCTACTTCCTTAAATCATGGTTAATGTTATTCTCCCACCTCAGTCTTTGTCTATCAAATGGACGTTTTCTCAATAATAATAATAATAATAATAATAATAATAATAATAATAATAATAATAATAATAATAATAATAATAATAGTAAT
>JASPKZ010002831.1:0-102001 GCA_030220185.1 Diploptera punctata
GATAAAACGGAATTTGGACAGGTTTTTCTCGGGGGGTTTCTCCCATTTTCCCCTGTCACAATTTCATTCCACTATTTCGCCATACTCATTTATCCATTTCGTTTTTTTTTTTTTTGGTTTTGTTTTTTTAATACAACTTTATTTACGGGCTTGTTCCATCACAAAATTACAACACTACATGCTAATGTGTTTCAAAATACACTATTTCAGTCTTATTTTTCAATATACACACAATATTAACGGATTCTATTCTTTGTTGATTGGGTAATGTTTATAAATTGTCAAAGTTAATACTTTTTAATGACATTTTGAAACGGTTTTAAGTGTCTTTCGGCGAAGAAATCGTTATAGTTTATTGGCCAACGTGTGTTATACAGTTTCTTAGCTTCAGTATTTGATTCTTTTAACATTGGACATTCGCACAGTATATGGTCAACAGTTTGTGCATCTAATTCACAAGGGCACATCGGGTTATCTGTGATCTTAAATATATGGAAGTATGATCGTATATTCCCGTATCCCGTGATGATAGTGGACATGTTTATATTTATTTGTAGTTTTTTAGTTAGCCTGCTTTTTACACAAAGAGGAAGAGTTTAGTTAATTGGCCTTTGATTGAGGCTTCCCACTCTCTTTGCCACACTTGTAATCCCTGCTCTCATAACTCACTTTTCACTTCACTTTTGGGAATTTCGGAGATAAAACAAATATCTATCTCGTTGCTATGAGCTGCTTCCTTCGCGAGATTAACTGCAAGCTCATTATCTTGGTTCCCAGCATGCCCATTCACCCTGGTGAAGTGTATGGTCCAGCCGTATTTTTCATTTCGTTCATCTGCCCCGTACTGGTTCGTCAGACATGGTCGGGCGACCCTTGTCATTCACAGACCTGAATATAAGGGTTTCATATCTCATCCCTCGACCCGACCCTGAATTGAACACGAGTTAAGGAATGATATTTATTTGAAGATTGAGATCTCTGGTAAGGTTTCATATGACTTAAATACAATTTTACATATCTCACGTCATATCCAGTCTTCTAATTATACCGGTTTCAAAGTTTATACAGCTAAATCTTCAGTATTTTCTTGTCGATTGATATTATGTCGATCAGGAGAACTGTTTCCTGAAGACAAAACATCAGACGACAAGAAATTACTGAATATGAAGCTGTATAAGCTTTGAAACCGGTATAATTAGAAGACTGGATATGAGGTGAGGTATAAAAGGTTTTAATTTAGATCTTAAACTTCAAAGTGCTTTTTCCTATAAAGTTCAAACTTTTACCATTTTAACTTATCCTCTTAAAGAAGGAAACAACTCATTAAATTTTACTCCTCCTTCAACCGACAGCAATTGTAAGTTTGAAAATTGAACCCACAAAATACGTTAAAATATCAACCAACTAACTGATTTGCACTGTTGAACTCGTGAGTCCATGGCCTCTCGTACATAACCTCTCCATGTTCCATGCATCCTTATCTAGAGCTAATGTTTTCCATTCGTCTCCTATACAATTTACCTCCCTTAAACCATAGTTAAATTTATTCTTCCATCTCATTCTCGGCCTACGTACTGGGCGCTTTTCCACTGGTTGTTTTACACGCAGTTTGCATGCCTCCTAATTCGTGCCACTTGTCCTGCCCATCGCAATTTACGAGAATTAAGGTTATTACATCCAGTTTCCTATAAAGGTCATGTAGCTCATTGTTATGTAGTCTTCTCCTGGTGTCTTTACATCTCTCTATTGTCCGAACATTTTCCTAAGAACATTATTCTCAAAGACACGTAATGTTTTCTCCTCCCTTAAATCAATGGAAAATTTATGGACATAAATCATTTATTATAATCAGTAATTGTTTAATAGTAAAATATACAAAAATAAAAAAAGGCTAAACTTTACTACATGTCTCGCGACTTTGTCAATTACTTTATAAACTTGTCAAATTTTATTCTTAGGGTTTCATTTTTCATATTACTTCTCACCATTTATAACGATTTTTACATTTTTTCTAACGATTATTTCAATATTTTTTTCTATGATATTTAACTACATTCGTAGCGCAGAAGACGTGCCAGCCATAATGATTTTAACTAATATTCTGTGCAACAACAAAGACGTGTTCCAGTGCAGCCAACATAGAGTATTTACTATATAAACTGTACACATAGAGCCTTCACTCCAGAATTTTGAGAACTTACTATTTATTGGGCGTTGAATTCTTTCACAGATTAGAGTTCTTAAATTGCAATAGGTTAGCTTTTAGGGATGTTGTTTTTTTCAGATGTTGAATAAATTATGTGTAGTAGATGTTATTATGCATTTATTTGAAATAATTAAATTCAACATAATGTGAAATAAAAGTATAGACCTATACATTTCCAACGTATGAAGATATCTTACGAATTAATTTCGAAATTAGTACATCAGTTACGCTTGGACCGTAAAATCTGATGTCATCAGTAAAATCTCACATTAAATCCTTGTAACATAAATCACTATTATAATTTTCTCAAGATGCAATACAATACCCGCTTATGTCCTCTCGTGTACAGACAAACACTCAACCGTTTGAATTCGCGAATCCTTGTAAACAATAACATCTCAGGGACTAGTAACAAGTAGAGGAAGAAAGAGAATGCCATTGATAACCGTTGATTACTTCGCTCGACTCTGGATTTCAGGTCCCCGGGGTTCAAACCCAGAGATGGGTCCTATTCCAAGGCGTGACAGGCCTTAAAGACCTTGGCCTACCGCTGATTGCTGCCTCACATCTTCATGACAAAAGTGGACGATCTAACTATAGGAGTGGTCAGAATATCTGGTTCCCCAGTCCGTTATAGCTGGTTTTCTTAAGCTGGGGTCGCTACTTATTGTAGCTACCTAAATTACTGAAGATGCTCAGTGGGAACAGGATCGATTCTAGTCGAAATTCGATGAGAAATGTTTCGCCCAATGGGGATTTCAACCTCTAGGATCTGAAATAAGGCATGATTCCTTAAACCGCTCGTCTACAATACGCGACAGGGCGCAAAATCCTGTGAATGTCTTTGTTCAGAAATCCAATGTAAACCTAGGTATTATATTATCATGCTTCAAGCCTCACATTTCGGCCTCACACGCCCATATTCAAGTTCCTTTCTTGGTTCAGAGGTTTGCGAGTTAAAACCAGTCGGGTCCAATGATATTTTTTCATACAGCGTTCCAACTACGGGCCCTAAGAAGCCCTTAAGGTAGTAGGAAGTTAAGCCTCCCACTTTCCTGTAGAAATAGCAGCATCCGGGCCCCTCCCTGCACTTTCCCATCCAATGTAGTAATTAGACATTTTACTAATAATACAAATCAGAAATTATTTTGTCAGCCTTACAGGACGGTCAGATTAATGATTAATAGGGGGTTATTGAATTTTATACCTAGAATATCTTTATGATGGCCTTAACCTCCAGAATATATAGTTTAGAGAGTCAACGCCGGGTCCTAGTACCGCTAGGCCAGTTTAAAAACGTTGACTATGTTCCTACCACACCAGGTCATAAGATAAGTCCGCTAAAATAGCACTTCCTCTTATTCTACTTCCTTCACGGTAGTTTCTACCCGCTCCTGGAATTCCTTCCCTCAAAATATGAGGGATTGCCGCACAATTGGTTCTTTTAAGTCAAGCTTATACGATTACGTGTTCTTAAATAATTAATTTTTCTCCAAAACTAAATTTGTTTTACGTCATTTGTAGTTCATTTTCTCATGTTTCTACCTTGTACATTTTCTATTTAATTCGTTATATCTAGATTAAATCAAAATGTACTGTAAATAATAATTATTTTTATAATTTTGTTCATTGCAATAATTTAGATATAAGAATAGTATATATATAAGTGTATATATATATATATATATATATATATTACTGGTTGAGTGGTATACAAGGCCTTAAGGCCTTAACTCTGCCGGGCAAAGTAAAACATTATTATTATTAACATGGATTTTTGGGATGAAAAAATGCTTCAAACCGTGGGTCCTGAGTTCGAACATTTATCTGGCTCGTAAACGAAAATCAAAGCTAAATTAAAACATCTTTATTACGCATTTCCCTACCAAGTGCTTACTTTACTCGGTGTACATTTGAATCGATGAGATAACCACTTGTTAATCGCTGTTTCTATTGGGAAATAAACGTAACTTAATTAGCTTATTTATGTAACTTGGGCTACTTTGGGATCTGCTGCTATAGACATACAGATTATATTTATGATGTTAATGACCTTATATGAATATATATATTTTTTCATGAATGAAATAATTTCTAAATGGAACCTAATTTATACATTAGAATTCGTATAGAGCAGTATTTTAACATTAAATACCTTGCTGTTCGCAGATGATCAAGTTAAAATTTTCAATTCAGAGCATAACTTACAAAGAGGACCGTCCATCCATAGTAATTCTGCCCGAAGGCAGGTCCTTCACTGCAATCATAGCATTTTCACGCTATGCTTGCAACTTTACTAGGGAATTGTAGGTGTAGTAGCTTCCCGTGCTTTCCACACCGGTGAAGGATGATTTTGATGATAATGATAATGATGATGATGATCATATGATTTCGGGGACTGTTTTGGCCTTAAAGTTTTCCTGATATTTGTCTTACAGGTGAGGAAAAACCCCGATAAAAACCTCACCCAGGAAAACTGCCCCGACCGGGGATCGAACCCGGGCCCGCTGTGTGACAAGGCAGCACGCTACCTCGAGACCACAGCGGTGGGACTGAGAGGGCCATATACGCTAAATTAATTGGTAAAATATTTGGGATGGAAATTTCAATTCAAAAGTCAAAAAAGTAACAGCATTCTTAGGGGAAGGTCCAATCAGAAGTAAGATAATAGGCCTACACAATAATCAATGCCTAGTACAAGTACAACATTTCAACTATCTTGGGTTTTGAAATGTCTTATGAATAGGAAAAAGTTTGAACAAGAAAAATCACCAAATTTACACAAATCTGAGGAATAATAAATAGTACATTAAAAGCTAAATTAGTAAAAAACCCACAAGAATAAAAACAAATATATGCCTAATGCTTCATAGCATTACAGTCCTTTTTTTGGGAAGAGAAATTTGGACGTTAAGAAAAAGATAAGGGAGCAGAATCATATCAACTGGAATGAAATTTCTCAGAAGTACAGCAGGATGCACTTTTTTTAGAACGAAAAATGAGAAATTGTAGGACAATTAGAAATGGAATCAGTAGAAAATAAAACTCAACAGATGTAAATTAAACTGGCTCTACCATGTAAAAAATGGATAATTCGAGAATCCCAAAAATAATGATACAATATAAACCCAAAGGACATCGACGGCCAGGAAGACCTCTTAAAACTGCTAGATAGGGCTGAAACAGGTCTACAAAGGCCTAATTCGTGACGTATTATATATACACGGTGTTCCAAAATGATGGACGGGGTTTTAAGTAGTTAGTATAGCTTTACAGACGAAAGTGGATGCGTGATTATTTGCTATATGAAAAAAAAAAAAGTGAAAATTTCATATCCTGTGTCCAGTAATTTGTTTTTTGTCATTATTACGTCGTCAGCGTTTAATTTGTGAAAATGGCGTTTTCTGTACAGAAGTCAATCTGTGTGTTGCAATTTGCGAGGTCTGGTTCCATTGTTGCAGTGCAGTGAGCTTGCCGACGGCAATTTTGAATTGATTCTCCGACAAATAAAATTATCCGTCGATGGTGTAAACAGAAACAACTGGATGTATCTGTAAAAGGAAAAGTCCAGGACGTCCACGAACACCAAATGACGCATCGGTCCGGATGACATGATTCATTTCCATACCTTCCACGGTCTCCCGATCTCACACCATGTGATTTCTTTCTGTGGGGGTACGTCAAGGACCATGTGTACGTACCACCACTTCCGGTCGACTTTCCAGACTTGAGAAGAAGGATTCTTGCTGCTGTTGAATCCATTACTCCAAATATGCTGACCAAGGTTCGGGAGAAATTCGACTATCGGCTAGATGTGTGCCTTGTGACGAAAGGTGCTCACATCGAACACTTCTAAAGTATGTTATGAAAACTTGAAGAGTTTCTCTTTAATCCCATGTAACTTTTGTTCTTATATATCTTCGGGTTTTTACAGCTGCTGCCTTCTTCCCGTGCCAAACCTCCAAAGCCTACGGTCTTGGGCATCTTCGATGCTTAGCCCTCTAGCTTGCATACTGTCTTCATGTTTTCCTTCCATGTTAACCTTGGTCTTCCTCTTTTCTTCTTTCTGTTAGGATGCCATTCATATAGTTGCTTCGGCCATCGCTCATCTTCCATTCTTAAAACATGTCCTAACCACTTTAATTCCTTTTCCTCAATTCTTTCAATTATGCTTTCTTCTGCTTCCATTTTGTTTCTAATTTCCTTATTTGTGACACGTTCTAATTTAGACTTTCTGGCACTTCTTCGTAAATAATCCATTTCTAGAGCTATTAGTCTATTCTTATAGTACTTATTGATTGTCCATACCTCACTTCCGTACATTGCAACAGATTCCACCAATGTTTTACCAATATATTTTTTTGTGTCTTTCCAAATATGCTTATCCCACCATATGGAATTTAATGATGATATTATTTTGCTACTCAATTCAATTCTATGTTTTATGTTCTCTTTGCCTATACCTTCGATGTTATCCACAATCATTCCCAAATATTTAGTTTGTTTCACTTGCTTTATTTGGATTCCATCTTCCAATACTAAGTTTTCTCTTTCATTGCTATTTATTGCCAGATATTCTGTTTTTTGTAAATTTACTGTGAGACCCCATGATTCATATGTGCTTTTCAACCTTTTTATCATGAATTCCATATCAAAATTGTCTTGCGCTAAAACCAGTTTATCATCGGCAAATTGTAATGTCAGCAAAAATCTATTGCCTATTGTGATCCCCATACCTTTGCAGCTTTGTTTCCATTTCGTTAATATAAATTCTACATAAATATTAAATAAAATTGGTGATAGACTGCACCCTTGTTTCAATCCCTTTGAGGTGTTTATAGGATTAGACATTATATTTCCCATTTTAACATAAGAGGAGTTATCTTTATAGGTTTGTTTAATAATTTCTATTAGGTTTCTGTCAATATTGTATTTTCTCCAATACTTCCCATAATTTGTTCCTCGGAATTGAGTCATAAGCTTTCTCTAAATCTATCATTGTCAAATGGGTTTCTTCTCCAACTGCAGTCCGTTTTTCAATTAACTGTTGTATTGCAAATATATTGTCAACACATGACCTTCCTGTCTGAATCCATTTTGATCTTCTCCTAATTTGTCTTTACATCTTTTTGTAACTTTGTTTTAATAACTTCGTAAATATTCTATATAATGTGTTATTTATACTTAGTCCTCTGTAGTTTTTTGCGTCTCTTCTATCGCCCTTCTTGTATATTGGTACTATGTAGCTTATTTTCCATTCATCAGGAATCTTCTGTATTGCAATGCACTTATTATACAAGTCCCTCAATCTACCTATTAAATTTTTTGGGCCATATTTAATTAACTCATTTGGTATGTTTCCCGGCCCTGGTGCCTTTTTATTCTTTAGGGTTTGAATTTCTAATTCTATATCTATTGTATCAAATTCCAGGGTGTTCATTTCTATGGATGGATTTCCTGTTGTTTCCATAAACTCATTTCTAGTTTCTGACAGTAAAGCTTTGTAATGTTTTTCTGCGTCTGATTTTGCTAACAAATTTATCTTGCTGGGTCCTTGTTTGGTTTTCAGTGTTTTTAGAAATCTCCATACTTCTGATGATTGTAATCCTCCTATATAACTTTCTATTTCTTGGCATTTGCTTTTCCATAATTTGTTTTTTTCATCTATCACTTTCCTTTTACCTTTGGCGTTTGTTCTCTTGTATTCTATCCAATTTTCTGTTGTTTTATTTGCCAACCATTCTAAGTAGCATTTTTTCTTCTTTTTGGTTAATTCTTCAATATGATCATTCCACCAATCTTGGGTATTTTGTTTTTATTTATTGTGCCTAATGCTTCTTTGCTGCCGAATGTATTATTTCCTTAATTGATTATATTCTTCTTCTATGTCTTCCTTGTAATCCAAATTCTCAATTTTAATCCTCAGTCTTTCTTTATATAAGTTTTTGATACTATCCTGATTAAATAAATACAGTTTAAATTTTTCTTCCTGCTTCGGTTGCATTGTTGATTCCCTTGCTTCATCATGCACTTTTTTCCCTGTAGGGAATTTGGGGATGATCTGTGCTGTGAGTAGATAGTGGTCAGAACCACAATTTGCTCCTCTTTTAACCCTTGAGTCCTTAATAAATAAGGAAGTATTTTGCTTTACAATTATGTAGTCATTATTGATTTCTGATTGAGACTAGGTCGTTCCCAAGTAAATTTATGAATATCCTTATGATCGAAAAATGTGTTTACTATCTTTAATTTATGTTGTTTGCACATCTCTATGATTCTATTTCCATTATCGTTGACTTCTTGTTCCCCAATTTTCCTACTGCTTCATCATTGTTTCTTCTACCCACTTTCCCATTTAAATCTCCCATTAGTATTAATTCTTCATTACTTCGTATTTTCTCTATTTGTTCCACTAATACTGAATAGTACTTTTCTTTCTGACTCTGTGCAGCATCATCTGTTGGTGCGTAGACTGCTAAGAACACCATTGTTCTTCCCATAAACTTCATTTTAATCTTTAGGCATCTTTCATTAATATGTTCATATTCTGTTATGTTTTTACTGTATTTCTTTTTACAAACATTGATACTCCTGCTTTAGCTCTTTTTGATTTATTTACACCTGACCAAAAATGTATGTAGTTTCCTAAATATGAATTTCCCGATCCTTCTTTTTTTTTCCGTCACTGCTGCAATATCTATATTGTTCTGGAATAATTTTCCTGCTACTTCATTAATTTTGTTTCTAATTCCTCGTACATTCCACGTGCCTATATTCAATTATATATATATATATATATATATATATATATATGTGTGTGTGTGTGTGTGTGTGTATATATATATATATAATGTAAGAGAAATTAAATAACTTTGAAACCCTATTATCAATAATTTTGGAACACTCTGTATATATACATAACATATATATATATATATATATATATATATATTGACATGAAAAGAAAAATAAATGTCTGAGTCGGGATTTGAACCCGAGTATATGAACTCTGTACGTATAGCATTCTAACCATCTCAGCCACTCAGGAATCCTATCACACATTTATCTTTCTTATATATTGTATTGTATTGTAAGCCCATGTTTCCTTTTACAGAGATTTAGGCCCTCTCCCCTTACAGGGAAGCATTTGAACCATATTCATTTAGTTACACTTGTTTTCGTATAGATGTCATATTTTCTTATATATATATATATATATTTACTTACTCACTGGCACTATCGAACCCGTACGTTCATGGCCGCGCGGACATAAGCTCTCCATACATCCCTATCCTGAGCTAATGCTTTCCAATCATTCCCTGTATAATCTACTTCCCTCAAATCATAGTTAATGTTGTTCTCCCACCTCATTCTTGGTCTACCAACTGGGCGTTTTCCTTCTGGCTTTCCTACAAGACGTTTCCAGGCACGTCTTTCATTCCCCATACGTGCAACATGTCCTGCCCATCGCAGTCTACGAGACTTAACTGTTCTTATTATATCCGGCTTCCTATAAAGACCATGTAGTTCATTGTTATGTAGTCTTCTCCATTCACCTGTCTGTTCACCTCTCTTTGGTCCAAAAATTTTCCTAAGTACTTTATTCTCAAATACATGTAATCTCCTTTCCTCCCTTAAAGTAAGAGTCCATATTTCGCACCCATATAATATAACTGGTAGAATAATAGTATAATAGATTTTCAGCTTAACGTTTTTTGAAAGGAGTTGGGACATCAAAAGTCTCTGCAATGCATAATAGCACGCATTTCCAGAATTGAGCTTATGTTTAATTTCTTTTTGCATCTCATTCCTATTTGTGATCATTGTTCCTAGGTATCTGAATTCAGTCACTTCCTCAAAATTTCCCTCATTTGTCATTAGCTGTCTATTTCCATTATATAATGAATTTCTACGTGTGACCATATATTTAGTTTTACTGATATTTACTTCCAGTCCTAATTTCTTAGTGTTACTCAATAGTGTGTGCGTGTTGCCTTTAGTATCTCCTCGCTATCGGCCAGTAGTACTACATCATCAGCATAAACTAACAGCTTATTAATACCATTGAGTTGTAAGCCTTCCTCATTCCCTAAAGATTTAATGGCATGCTCTAGTACAAAATTAAATAGTAGAGGAGATAGTGCATCTCCTTGCTTCAACCCATTCTGGATTTCAAAAGTGTCTGAAAACTGTTTGCCTACACGCACCCTACTCTTTGAGCCATTTAGACACATTCGTATAAGTCTAACTAACTTTTTAGGAATTCCGAACTCCAGCAGGATACTATATAACTTCTCCCTCTTAATTGAATCATATGCTTTTTTGAAATCTACATATAGTTGATGTACAGTACCATTCTATTCCCATTTATTTTCTAAAATCTGTCTTATACTAAAAATCTGATGTGTTGTAGACCTGTTTCTTCTAAATGCACATTGATGATCTCCTAGAATGTCATCAATATAGGGAGTAAGTCTGCTTACTAATATATTTGTTAGAATTTTCTACGAAGTTGAAAGTAATGAGATGCCCCTGTAGTTGTTGCAATCTGTTTTATCTCCTTTCTTATAAATTGGTACGATAATTGATTCTTTCCATTCATCTGGAAGAGCTTCTTTTTCCCAAATCATACTAAGCAACCACCGTATCTTGTCCATCAATTTTTCTCCCCCTGATTTTATCAGTTCTGCTGGGATCTCATCTGAACCTGAAACTTTATACATTTTCAATTTTTCTATCGCCATTTCAACCTCTAATGCACTTGGCTCTGCGACTAGCAATTCTGCTGTCTGTAAATTATCCTCCTCAATGTCCTGTTCTGTATGTACATTTAATAGCTGATTAAAGCAACTTTTCCATCTATTTAATATACTCCTAGAATCTGCAATCATATCCCCATTTTCATTCCGAATTATGTTTCTTCTAGCCTGAAACCCTTTCTTCTCTATACTAATTCCCTGATATAATTCTCTAATGTTCCTATTTTTTGCATTCATTTCAAGATCATTAATCTTCTCTCTCAAATATTCCCTCTTTTTACTCTTTAGTAACTTCGTGGTTCCCCGTCTAACACTCCCCAATTGCTCCAAATTTACCTCATTTGGCTCGTGTAACCATTTCATTTTTGCTAGCTTTCTTTTCTTTACAATGTCGGCACATTCCTCATAAAACCATTTCTTGTTTTGCCTCTTTTTTAAACAACCAATGCTTTCTAATGCTGACAATTTAATAGTATCTCTTATAGCCTCCCATTCTTTATTTATATCAGTTCTTCTTCGTTTGCCACATTGTCATCTGAAGATTCCAGTACTTCAAATCTATTAGCAATTTTGATTTGGTATTCTTGCCGCATTTCATCATTTTCCAAGTTTTTAAATTCATATTTTTACAGAATCATCTTTAGCGTTTGTTCCTCTCATAAGCGATAGCCATTGTCTGATTTTCACTCTGACGAGATGATGATCCGAATTGCAGTCTGTCCCTCTAACTGATCTAACATCAATGATGCTACGGTGCCAGCGTTTATCCACTAATACATGATCTATCTGGTTCCGAGTTTTCTCCATCTGGGGACGTCCAGGTGTATTTATGAATATCCTTATGCTGAAATGTTGTGCTCTTAACAATGAGATTCTTTGATGTGGCAAATGTGACTAATCTAACCCCGTTGTCGTTACTATCTTCATGAAGACTGAATTTGCCTATTGTTGGTTTGAATATATCTTCCCGCCCCACTTTTGCATTAAAATCTCCTAAGATAATTTTCATATGATATCGTGAAAGGCTATCAAATAAGGATTCTAATCCTTCATAGAACTCATCCTTGATCTTGTCATCTTTATCTTCTGTGGGGGCATGTACATTTATAATTATAAAATCATGTCGTTTATCCTTTAGAATTATGTATGATATCCTATCACTAACAAACTTAATATCCCGGATAGCGGATAGGATCCTCCTTCGGACTAAAAAACCCGTTCCAAATGCAGGTCTTTCTGCACCCCCATAGTATAATGCAAAGCTTCCTGATTCCTGACTACCTACTCCTGGCCACCTAACTTCCTGTAAAGCGACTATATCCAAGGGCGATTTATCTAATTCACGGGTTAATACCTGTAGCGCCCCGCTATTGTATAAAGTCCTAACATTCCATGTTCCTAGGAACATGTCCCTGTGTTTGAGCCTTTGGCATGGGTTCCCTGAAGTAGTCCCCGCCCGGAGAACCGAATGGGACCTCCGGAAAATTTTACCCCAGATGAACCCATGTCCGCATTTCTTGACGGTTGTATTTTTACGGTGAAAGATCGTCACTCTTTCGCCCAAGGTACTTTTTTCGTCTGGCTTATCACCTTCGACCAGTCCGGCATGGGTAACCCTATCGGCTGCAATGCTACCGCCGGCATAGCTCTCAGGATCATTTAAGCACGCAAGCCACTCCACCACGACAAGGTAAAGATACCATGGAGGGATATATATATATATATATATATATAGTATTCTCAATTTACACGAGAGGTACCGGTATATCATTCCAACTGTCATATTGTGGCCACTATAACAAGTATATATATTTAAGGAGAATATTTACTTTATAGCAGTAGTGCTTATATTTAGAATATATATATATATATATATATATATATATATATATTCACACTAAATAAAAAGAATATAATGAGTTTTACTTGCCTTTCTCATTCTCTGGACTAGTCAATTCAGCTTTCACTATCAATGATTTTTTCTCTTGTGCACCATTCTTTGAAATGCTAATAGCAGCTCTGTACATGTCACTGCCATAATTATCACCAGGTGCTGTAGCTCTTGTTATTTCACTTGTTAAAACTCTTACGTTGTTTTCATCTTTAGAATTCAAAGCTTCTTCTAAAAATTGGTTGTTCAGCCATGTTGGTGCGGAACACATTGTCAACTGAAACAATTAATTAAGATACTACATCCAGTGTACAGGCAAAAATCTAAGTAGTCCTAAGTCACTTTTGCTTGAAACAGAGAAAGCATTTTTTAAATAATTAAATTGAAAGTTGTTGAGCAATACATAAATTGCAGTAGACAGTGTCTAACTAACTAACTCACTGGCACCATGGAACCCGTAGATTCATGGCCTCGCGGGACATAAGCTCTCCATACATCCCTATCATGAAGCTAATACTTTCCAATCATCCCTTTTATAATCTACGTCCCTTAAATCATAGTTAATATTAGTCTCCCACCTCATTCTTCGCCTACCCTCCGGTTTTCCTACAAGAAGTTCCATGTATGTCTTTCAATCCCCATTCCTGTCACATATCCTGCCCATCGCAGTCTACGAGACTTAACTGTTCTTATTATATCTGGCTTCCTATAAAGACCATGTAGTTCACTGTTATGTAGTCTTCTCCTTTCACCTGTCTGTTCATCTCTCTTTGGTCCAAAAATTTTCCTAAGAATTTATTGTCAAATACTGGTAACCTCATTTCCTCCCTTAATGCAAGAGCCCATGTTTCGTATCCATATAATACAACTGGTAGAATAGTAGTTTTATATATTTTCAGTTTAAGGTTTTTTATAAACCGCACGGAAGGAGAAATGCTGGACGCCCACACAGAAGATGGTCTGAACAATTTTAGCAATTCTAGCTTTCATGAAACCGGAACGAGCCAACAGGATTATTCCCTGGATGATGATGATGATGACTTTTTTTTTTAAAGGAGTTGGAACGTAAAGATTCTCTGTAATGCATAATAGCACGCTTTTTCAGAATTGAGCCTATGTTTAATTTCTTTGTGCTCTCAGTGCTATTTGTGATTATTGTTCCTAGGTATTGAGCCACTACCTCAAATTTTCCCTTGCAGTCCGAATTTCTTAGTGTTACTCAATAGTGTGTGCGTGTTGGCCTTTATAATCTCCTCGCTATCACCCAATAGTACTACATCATCAGCATAAACTAACAGCTTATTAATAGCATTGGGTTGTAGGCCTTCTTCATCCTCTACAGATTTGAGTGTCAGAATTAAAATTACAAAATCACAGATTTAAAGTAATACAAATCATCTATGTTGTGTAGGGGATGACCATCTAAACAGATGTACATTTTGTATTTTATCCCAAAGTATTTAAGTTATTTGAAGGACAACTTAATTGATAACAAGATACGAATATGTTGTTCCTAGTATTGTGGGTGTGTATTTCATCTCTTGTACTGTAGGTATTTACGTTGTTCCTTAACATAAAGTAAACCACTGGAAAGTGAAATTTTAATTACCAGAAAGAGGTCTACGGTGAATTTTAAGGATGTTATAATATAATTAATGCTTATAATAAAAACTATGAAAAGTACCTACTTCTTTACCTGTATGTCAAACTTTTTAAGGTAAATGAACCCATAAACAAATTGTTTCTTTTATTGTTTCAATCGCCAAAAATATAGTTGTTTGTATGGAGAAGCTAATTACATCTGAAATCTGATTTTGAAGAAAGTCACTTGTTTGGACCCTTCATAATATGATGAGTTGTTTTTTACAAGGCAAAAGTAACTAATTAACTAGCTCTATCAAACCCGTAAGTTCATGACCGCACGGAAATAAGCTCTCCATACATCCCTATCCTGAGCTAATGTTTTCCAGTTATTACCTGTATAATCTTTTTTTCCTCGAATCGTGGATAATGTTAATTTCCCACTTCATTCTTGGTCTACAAACTGGGCATTTTCCCTCTGGTTTTCTTCCATGCACCTCTCTCATCCCCATACATGCCACATGTCCTGCCCATCGCAGCATACGAGACTTAAATGTTCTTATTATATCTGGCTACCTATACATATCATGTAGCTCACTATTATGTAGTTTGCCCCATTAACCTGTCTGTTCATCCCTTTTTGACCCAAAAATTTTTATAAGAACTTCAATCTCAAATACTCGTAATCTTAAAGTTAGCGTGTATTTGTACAGTTTGCATTTCAAATTCGAGTAGCCTATATATCACTTAAAAATATTTATTTTTAAATATCTGAAACTTTCAGTGTAAATATTAATGTAGGCCTATATATAATTCCTGATGGTTGGTTCACTTTCGTTGAGAACAAGCAGACAGAAAGACCATCAAATGTTCTAATCGCCGCATGGTGAAAGTAGTTCAGCTTTAAAGTATACATTCAAACCTCCTCAACTCATGTTTACTCTGGGATGAGATGCGGTGATGCCCCTAACACTGAAGGATGCCGGGGGATCAGTCTGAAGCACCATAACAGGAGCAGATGAATGAATAAGATGAGTGGGCAGGTGGCAGGAGAATACGGCAGAAACCCCGAAAAAATGTGCCAGACTCCGCTTCGTCACTATGAAATACCATAGGAGTAACCAAGACATGAACTCGAGAGGAGTGTCTAACCGGTTGCACCAGAGAGCTGCTTAAATTTCATACTTCTTCTTCTTCTGCTTCTTGAAATTAGGCCTTTTGGCCTGTTTTCATATCAAGTGGGATTTAATGAATCCTCCCATCTAGTAAATGGGCGTCCAACATTTCTATGTCCTATTGGTTTGTAATTTAATAACAGCTGAGGGATTCTATCTGTAGGCATTCTCTTGACATGCTCATACCAGTTGTTTCTCATGTTGTCAATTCTATTTGTTAAATTAAAAATATTTAAGTCCTTCCTAATATCCTCACTTCTTTTCTTGTCCAAAATTGTCACACCCGCTACTGAACGTAGGAACTTCAATTCTGCAGTTTCTATTTTCCTTCTGTCTGAACGGTTTAGAGTCCAATTTTCACTTGCACTGCCATAATTTTGCAAAATTTTAGTTGTGTGCTCCTCAAAGTTTTATTTTTCAGTGTCCGTCTTATAGTGCCACACATTCTGTAAAATCTATTTAATTTAATATTAATATCTTCCTTCTGGCAGTATGATACGTTGCATCCTAAATAATTAAAATTGTTCACCTGTTGTATTATACTGTTATTAATACTGATTTTACACCTCATATGGTCTTTCCCGTTGAATGCCATTACTTTCGATTTACTTTAAGAGATTGTCATATTGAATTTATTTGCTATTTCGTTTAATTTATATGCTGCTATTTGTAAATTGTCTTCTGAAGAGCTAAGGATTGTCTGATTGTCTGCAAACAGTATGGTATTTAGAATCGTACTGCCAACTTTATACTCTGTGGTTAAATTTGATTGCCATTGCCCAATGATCTCATCTATATATGTACTAAAGAGAGCAGGAGATAGCGGGCATCCTTGTCTGACCCCTTGATTAATTTCTAATGTATTATCGCTCATTGTACCTCCTTTATCAATCATTATTTCTGATTTAAAATATAAGCTTTGCACAACTTTGACAATGTGTCCTGGAAACCCTTTCATGCCTGTATTGAATTAATAGTACATAGCGGTACACGTGTAGGAAGTTAGAAATAACGAGAGTTTTCTGTATTTCCGAGATTATTCACACCCATGTGTACTGCATATTGTTTTCTGTACGATGTAACAATTTTTTTTATAAAATGGCTGCTAATACTAATTAAAATATGGTTAAATTAAAACATTAATTTGTGTGCCATAGTGCGTTTTTTCGTAATTACACCGATGGCGACCATGGTTGAAAGTTCAGCTTCCTACATTTCGGGGTAATATTACATATTCAAATATCGTGCCGGAAGTAAAACCACTGTCCTTTATGTATACTACGTACAGTGTATATACACAAGGTACTGTTAATATGCATTGTACGAAACAAATCACTGCATTTTAAATGAACTGAACTATATTTGAAATAATATAAAACAATACATACGTATTTGCCGCCATTTTATGACTGATTGGCGTCACGTAGTCTCAACTAATAAACATTTCCCACACAGTTAATGTTAGACAGTCGTTTATAATGAACGCCAATATTTCCAACAAAGATGTTATTATTTTACTATTATTTATTATTTTGAAAACACCATCGCGCAAAAATAAATGTACAATGCCTGTTTATGATTTTTTTTCAGAAGCCAGGAAGTGTTTAATTTTCGAGATTCTACAGATTTTACAGAATCACGGAAATTAAACATTTGCTCGCTTCTGTAAAAACCACTTCCGAACCTCGCATCTTAATATACTATTAATGAACTAGTATAAAAGAGGAACAGTTTAAAGTCGTAACAGTTTGACTTGACGCGACGTTAGGAATACCGTAATTCATTTCAGTACTGCGATTTCTTTTGTTTGGATGACAATGAATTAGGTGTGTTATTTTAAGCTAATGTTTTCCAATCATTTCCTGTATAATATACTTCCCTCAAATCATAGCTAATGTTATTCTCCCATCTCATTCTTGGTCTACCAACGGGACGTTTTCCCTTTGGTTTTCCTACAAGAAGCTTCCATGCACGTCTTTCATGCCACATTCGTGCCACATGTTCTGCCCGTTGCAGTCTAAGAGACTTAACTGTTCTTATTATATCTGGCTTTTTATAAAGAGCATGTAGTTCCCTCTTATGTAGTCTTCTCCATTCACCTGTCTGTTCATCTCTCTTTGGTACAAACATTTTCCTAAGAGCATTATTCTCAAATACTCGTAATCTTTTTTTTATCCCTTAAAATAAGAGCCCATGTTTCGCATCCATATAACTGGTACAATAATAGTTTCATATATATTTTCAGATTAAATTTTTTCAAAGGAGTTGGGATGTCAAGAGTCTCTGTAATGCATAAATAGCACACATTTCCAAAATTGAGCCTTGGGCATTTCATTCTTATTTGTGATTATTGTTCCTAGGTATTTGAATTCAGCCACCTCCTGAAAATTTCCCTCATTTGTCACTAGCTGTCCATTTCCATTATATAATGTATTTATAGTTATTTATATGTATTTTAGTTTTATTGATTTTTTCTTGCAGTCCCAATTGCTTAGTGTTACTCAATAGTGTGTGCGTGTTGTCCTTTAGTATCTCCTCGCTATTGCCCAATAGTACTACATCATTAGCATAAACTAACAGCTTATTAATACCATTGAATTTTAGGCCTTCTTCATCCTCTAAAGATTTGATGGCATGTTCTAGTACAAAATTAAATAGTAGAGGAGATAGTGCATCTCCTTGCTTCAACCCATTCTGGATTTCAAAAGTATCCGAAAACTGTTTGTCTACACGCACGCTACTGTTTGTGCCATTTAGACACATTCGTATAAGTCTAACTTTTTAGGAATTCCGAACTCCAGTGGAATACTGTATAACTTCTCCCTCTTAATTGAATCGTATGCCTTTTTGAAGTTTACGTATGGTTGATGCACAGTACCACTCTATTCCCTTTTATTTTCTAAAATCTGTCTTATACTAAAAATCTGATCTGTTGTAACCTGTTTCTTCTGTACAACAATACAACTAATTGAACAGTCTTCTATATATACTCGTATTTAACTTATACCCGGCGTTCTTTGCTATATCTAATTAAATTAAATGTGTTATAGTTTTAGTTGAATAAGTAAAAAATGAAAATAAATATACATTTATGTAGTAATTATTTTTAGATACCCCGTGCTGACTATCCGGCGTTGCCCGGGAATCCCGATCTCCTTGGCATTAATGAGCTAAAAGACGGAAATTGTTATTCTCGGTTAGTGGTAAAACACATAAGCTGGCGGGGAGGTTTTGGCAGATTTTTTATATTCAATTCTGTGTACATTAATTTGGTGTATTTGTTATGGTTTAGGCAGCGTAAGCCATTTATGTGTCCAAAAAGTGAGGTTTTTATTGTACTGATGCACATTTTATATTTTTTTTTATCTCCGGCGCCATAGAATTTACAGTTATATGTTTAAAAAGAAGTGATCCCACAACAGGCCTCAGGAGGCCCTTGGGGTAGTAGGAGGTTAAGGCTCCCACTTTTTCTAGACAATCGGCATTTTATGTCAGCCGGGTTGTCAGCCCTGCGTGACAGCCGTCTTTACCCCAGAACAAGCGTCTGGTACTCATTTCAGTTAGAGGCTGAGTCGACCCCAGGGCCATAGTGCCGCCAGAGGGTTTGGGTCAGTTTAAAAATCCTGACCCCAACGGGACTTGAACCCTCGACCCTCCGGCTTGTAGCTCAGTGCCTTAACCACTACGCTACGGCGTGCCCCCAGAGTTATATGTTATGTACGTTAATTGTCCCAGAAAATTTCACTAAATGATAGTGAAACCCTATTCAAAACGGTAAAGTAGTTTTTGAGTCCATGAAGGGCAGACAGACAGACTCACACTCATTTTTATATATAAACATGAATATGATTGTAGTAAATTTTTTTTATTAGGAATATTCCACAACAAATGTTTCTCCTTCAACCCTAAGTGATTTGTCTCCAACGGTTCCTGTCTAAAGTATCTTATTCACTCAAATATCCAGATTCCATACTTCTCCTCACTCCATCTATTCAACGTTCTCTAGGTCTGCCTCTTCCACTTCTTCCATTAGCTTTCCAATTAAGGATCTTCTTTGGTATTCTCCCTTTTTCTATTCTTATGTGTCCATACCATTTCAAAGGTTTTTTTTCCATTTTTCTTAATATATTTTTTGAACTTGTGTAATTTCCCTTATTGTGCTGTTTTTTTATCTTACTCCTTTTCTCGAAATTCTTGTCGATCGCCTCCAAATATCCATTTCTATAGCTAACAGCTAGTTGGCTTGTTTTGTACTTACTGTCCAGGTTGGAGAAGACAAAAAACATAATATATATATATATATATATATATATATATATATATGTGTGTGTGTGTGTGTGTGTGTGTTAAAGCTAAATGTATATATTGATTAACGTATTTGGTTAAGGCTACAATCCGGAAGGTCGTGGGTTCGAGTCCCTCTGGAGTCAGGATTATTAAACGGTTTAAACCTTGTTTTGGCATCATAACCCTTGTGTTGATCAAGCCTCTAAAGTAAATGTGTACCAGACGTCCTTTGTTGGAGGGTTAGGTCACCTTCACACAGGTCTCACTAATCGACTGACATCTAGTACCGACTGTCTAGAAAAGTGGGAGCCTTAAACTCCTATTACACGAGCAACAAAAAAGAAACTTTTTTGTCCCATAAAGAAAATTATTTGATTCTGATAGTATTTTTTCTCCTGAATTCAAATATGATATCGGTTTTTCTCTATCACGCAAGGTTTCCGAGAGACAGGAATTTATAATTTCAAACACTTCCATATTTTCTACATTCGTAACTACACAATATTCGAACATTCGGACTCACCTAGAAAGTAAGAAAGGACGATTTTCTGCTATATTTCGCCTGTGGATCATCCCTCTTGATTGTCCAACAATAATCGGCCTGCATATTAGGATTCCATTTGCCTTGATATCTCTTTTCCATAGCTGAAATCTCCTGAGTTTCCTCATTTGGTTTTATTTCGCAATGGACAAATTGACCAAAAAAGTTTATTAAAAATAATTATTTAAATGTATTAATTTAAATTGAAATAAAAATAAACTCTGGGTGATAGACAAATTCCGAATACATATTTGAAACACGATAAAAAAACTGCATTAAGTACAACTATTGGTACTCATGAGACAAAAATCGTGTTGACCAGTGTTATCTGAACGGCTTCCTAAGGCCTGTAGTGGTTCACTTTATCTTAAATGTACACAAACTCGAAGTTAAAGTAAGAATCCATTTTAGATATTCGTATAAATGAAAGAATTCATTTCCAGAATTCAGCGTATGTTCCTTCACCTCATTTCTGTTCCTGTGTCTTCGAATCCAGACACTTTTTTTCAAAATTTCCCTCACTTGTCCATATCCATTATATAACCTATATATTTATAGGTGACCTTATAATATATTTAGTTTTCGTAAAGGGGCGACTCCATGGTGCAAGCTGTTAAACGCTCGCTTCTCACCGCTGGGGTCCTGAGATCGAGTCTCGGTCACTCCATATCTGTTTCGTGGCTGATCAAACGGTGTTTGGGCAGGTTTTTCTCTGGGTTTGTCCCGTTCTCCCCTGCCACAATTTCATTCCACCAGTTCTCCATACACATCTCATCCATTTCATTTCGTTCATCGTCCTCTGTGATGGTGCGTCAGGCGTGGTCATTCACAGACCTCCTAACCCCCCCCTCTCTCTCTCTCTCTCTCTCTCTCTATATATATATATATGTATATGTATATATACAGGGTGTTATCGAAATGAGTGCAGATTTTTCGTGTGGTTGTAGGCAATACCCATACAAGTATTTTAACACAATGAACCTTGGGTCGGAAATGCATTGTGGGTCTACAGAGCAAAACAGCATTTAAAATTGTTGAACACATTGTTGTTCATATTTTAATTCCAAGAAAATGGAAAGTATTTAATGTTATTTTACGGTAATTGTTGGAAATGGCGACCATTGGCCTGGATGCACAGCTCTAGAGCTTGTAGCAAGGATCGTGGAAGAGGCTGCGGAAATCAGGGAGCATCCAGATATGCTTCTTAGAGTTCATCAGTCCGAGGTGAGACGCGCTGAGTTGTGCATCCAGGTCAATGGTCGCCATTTCCAACAATTACTGTAAATAACACGTGATACCTTTCATTTTTCTTATAATTAATAAATGAACAACAATGTGTTCAATTTTAAATGCGGTTTTATTCTGTAGACCCGCATTAATGCATTTCCGACCCAAAGGTCATTGTGTTAAAATACTTATATGGATGTTCCCTACCACCACACGAAAAATCTGCACTCATTTCGGTAACACCTTGTATACATCTCATTCCATCCCTCAATTCGATCCAGTCTTGGACACCAGTTGAGGATATTTATATTTATTATTATATACTTATAGCCACAATCGTTTGTGTCACTGGATAGAGTGCGCGCGTGTAGGTAAGTAATTTTAACATCGAAGATCACTAGCTATTTATTATTTCTATTTACAACCAACTTGCCTTATTTAAAAATTAATAATAGTTTTAAAAAACTAAAAGAACACGCTTTATTACAAAACTAAAACATGAAAAATAATGTTAATTTCCAATACGCTTGGGATAAAATAAAGTGGTCAACAAAAAAAATCATCTCCAACACATATACAATAAAATTAGAGTTATCTATAAAAAGAAAATAATTTTCGTGGGGTGCTCTATATCAATTAATATATTTGATAATAAACAGATATTGGTAAAAGTAAGCTCTCTAAGAAGGAAATGTAAAAATCATAAAAAGCACCCCACGCTTTTGATGGTAAAATTATTTTCTTTTTGTTGATAACTCTAATTTTATTCTATATGTGTTGGAGATGATTTTTTTTGTTGACCACTTTATTTTATCCCAAGCATATTGGAAATTAAAATTATGTTTCATTTTGTTTCATTTTTTAGTTTTCTAATAAAGCGTGTTCTTTTAGTTTTTTAAAACTATTATTTATTTTTTATTTTTTAGTTTTAATATTTTACAGAATAAGATAAAAATCTAAATATATTTAAATTCGATACAATTGTAGTATGAGCTAAAAGTAATACTCTTCTATAAAAAAAACCCTCCCAGCCGGATTTAAACCAGCGACGTATGGATTATTGAAATTATATACCACTAAGAGTTGACTGCTCTACCAACTGAGCTCTTACAACGATTGACTAAAAACTCGACAAGTCCGCAACCTATTATACAAGTTTTAATTTTTTTGATTTTCGGATGATTCTGGCCAGGATTTTAGAAACAAAATATGAAATCATTGTATTGTCACGGGTCCTCTACACGTATACAAAGTTTCAAGTCGGATCCAATGTTCCTAAGTGGGTGAAAATCTCGTTGAAAGATTCCGTTACATTGATACAAAAACACTTTTTTTTTGATTTTGTGATGATTATGGCCAGGATTTTAGAAACAAAATATGAAATTATTGTATTGTCACGGGTCCTCTACACGTATACAAAGTTTCAAGTCGACCCAATGTTTCTAAGTGGGTGAAAATCGCGTTGAAAAATTCCGTTACATTGATACAAAAACACTTTTTTTGATTTTCTGATGATTATGGCCAGGATTATAGAAAATAAATATGAAATTATTGTATTGTCACGTGACCTCTACAAGTATACAAAGTTTCAAGTCGATCCAATGATTTTAAGTGGGTGAAAATCTCGTTGAAAGATTCCGTTACATAGATAGATAGATAGATAGATAGATAGATAGATAGATAGATACAGGTCAAGCTAATATAAAGCGTGTAATAACATTTACTCACATTTTATATAAAGTATTGTGCTCGCCAGTCAACTGGAGAACTGCTAACATCAAAGTGATTGTGAAATGTTGTATACAGTGGCTGACCTTCAGAATCATTCACAGTGAACCGTATACGTCAAGGCCAAGTTGTATTCTTGTACATCTTATCAAAGATTTATGTTATCTGTGAAATTGTAATACAGATAAGATATTTAATAATTTTCTTAATGAAAAACTTACAATACACAATCAATCAGTGGCGCCACGGCTCGTTTTCGAGCCATAGTTTTCCAACCTACAGCCCAGTTCTGGTAACTGTAGCCGTCTTGTAAAACCAAAGGCACGTGGCTGGAGGGAACGTTGCCGAGTGGGGGAGGGAACTTGTAGCCATGCAAAGAACATTTTCTTATTAATAATAATAATCATCATAGTAAAATAAATAGTTACAAAAACAACCATATTCTATAATGAACACTTTGATCTTATTGGACATCAAAACTATTCACTAACACAAAACTAGTTGTAGCTGCCAACACGGTCCAATTTTGAATCCTTTTCCTAATATTCCTCTGGGGTGCTGGATTTTATAAAGGTAGATTTAGTTATCACACACATGTAATCGGTGAAATGTCAAGTTTATTTTTGTGCTAAATTAATACGTGGTTACAATTAAAACAGGATCAAATATTTCAATCAAAGTCCATTCCTAGGACTTGAGGGGCCTCGAAGTGTATTACCTTCGGAACAGGCAGCACGTGGTCCTCAATAACCACGTAAGAGTGCCACCCAAACACGCAAGCCTAACACGCATTGATGCTACCTAACGCACACTGCGATAGTCGAATACAGACTGAGGGAAAGTGTTGTAGTCATCTACAGACCTGAGCAATACGCAGAAGTTGGCAACATTATTCAACAAAACGCTACCAACACAATTCAGCGTTACTGTATTCAGGCGCATACAAGCGGCAGTAAGATGAACGACATCATTAGTATAATAACAGACGGCAGGTGTCTGCTATTACCGACAGAGAGAGCGACTCTTGTCGCAACACTAGTAGATAAGAAAATTCAACGTGTAGTAATAATTATGTTTTCAAACCCTGAGTGTAGTTGCTGGCAGTACCGCACCATACAACATATATCCCTCAAATACAGCTAAAGAAGCCAGAACTGAACATTACTTTCCTCCACATTTATCTGTTTCTTGGCGATGTTTTCCAAATTCGGGCGTGAAGAAGATTGATACCATCCTTTCCAAACATGTCTTCCAATAAGTCGCTTCTCTCCAAGTATCCATCTAGAGCTTTTTTCTCCATTTTCAATTCTAACAAGGAGTCAAGCCCACATTAATATATTTATATGTATATACAGAGTGTACATAAAATAATACAGCAATTATAAAGGCTTTGAATTGTACTTTAACTTACTATGACAAAACGAAACTTACATTAAATGAAAGAGTAACATCTTCAGTTTACATTATAAGTTTATAGGTGTTCAATGTGAGCGCCAATTGTTATATGACACACATCTAACCAGTTGGCTAATTTTTCCCATACATCAGTAAACATGCCTGGATTGACGGCAGCACAACTTCTCGAATCTTTTCTCTCTACTCGGTCAGGTAAGCAGACAATGGAGGTACATAGACTCTGTCCATTACAAACCCCGTAGGTAAAATTCGCATGGAGTGAGATCCGGTGATCTATGAGACCACTGGAGATACGCCCTGTCATCTGGACCATGATGACCAATCCATTGGTCAGCGATAACATCGTTCAACCAATCTCCTACAACGTTATGCCTATGTGGAGGGGCGCCATCTTGTTACCAAATGAAGTTTGGTTCATCCCGCAGTTCAGGAAATAGCCATTCTTGGATCATATCCATGTACGTCATTCCAGTTACGTTAACTTCAGCGAAGAAGAACGGTTCATTAACCTAGTTAAACTGTCACAACTGGTTTACAACTCTCAAACTGCCGTCGAGGAGTTTGCCATATTTGTTATTATTGTTGCAATAGAAATAAAAGAAAAGAAAACTATCCGCTCACTCACACAACTAAAACTATCTTCTTTCCTGTTTCATTTAACTCTACACACAGCTTTCTTCGCCTCATCTGAGTGATAATATTATTACTTGAAACTACTACACTCGTGTCCAAAATTAGAACAACAAACTAAAATGTCGCCTTCCCGTTTCCAATTTACATCAGATTAGTACCAAGTGGAAGTAAAACGTAACCAAATGTCTGTAAAATCATATCCTCTATGTGAGATGGCATTCCTGTCTTTGTAGAACCAAAGAGGTGATGTTGTCAGTGCACCTATCAAATTGTACTTTGTGTTTACTCTTTTTAGTCCGACATCAGCATTCACTGTGTAAACATTCAAGTACAGAATGGCACAGAGATGACGCCTGGCAGACTCCCTGCGTTGGAGAGCGATAGAGAGAACGGAAGCTTGTTAGTGTCAAGCTGATGTGGCCAGAAGGCTTAATGCGAATATTTCTGTTGTTTCCCGCATGTGGCAACAGTTATTAAAGGCAGAAAATATAACCAGAATGCCAGGGCAAGGACGCCCAACAGTCACAACAAAAAAGAGAGGACTGTTATTTGACTATAAGGAAATGATGGAATCGTGTAGTACTGCACAAAAACTGTATCTGACCTCACAGAATCAACGGGAACAGTTGTATCGTGACGAACAGTGTATAGAAGGCTTCAACAGAGCGGTCTTTACTATCAGAGACCCGCTGTATGTGTATCCCTGATACGTGATCACAAAGGAAGACGTCGAGAATGGAGCCAACAACATGTCAACTGGACAGATGAAGAGTGGACCAATTTCCTCTTTACAGATGAGTTCAGATTTGGTCTTAGGAGCTATTCTGGACGGATTCCTATTTTGAGATAATCTGTAACACAATTTCGGCCCTCAAACATTCTGGAAAGAGACTCATATGGAGGTGGATCAATAATAGTGTGGGCAGGCATTATATAACTGCTCGAACACCTCTACAGGAATTGTACAGGTAAACCGACAAGGTTTAACTGCTACCAGATATTGTGACGATATCTTGTTACCTCATGTACGCTTCTTTCAAGGTGTTGTGAGTCCAGACTTCCTGATAATGCTGGTCCACACAGAGAAGCGGTGGTTAATGAATTCCTGCAAACTGAAGGCATTGCTTGAATGGATTGGCCTGCTTGCTCTGCCAATTTAAATCCGACAGAGAATGTTTGGGATGTGCTAGCGAGACGAGTTGCTTGAGATCAGTGTCCACCAATCACTCCTGAGGACTAGACAGCTGGTCTGCTGGAAGAATAGACGTTAGTACCTCAAAATAATATTAATGACCTCATTCGCTGGATGCACGATCATTGTGAGGTCTGTATTTCTGCCAGAGTTGATCACACGACATATTGAGCATACGTAACCACATTTCTCCATATTAAGTATGAACCTAAGAACACTTTGAAAAGACGAAAAGTATTTTTATTTCTGTTATTTCATCAAACATGATGTTAGAATGTTTACTAAATTTAGTCCTTTTGTTCTTGTATCAGCCAGTAATATTTTGTAGTAAATTTAACATAGAAGTAAACATTTCAGTGTGTTGCTTTAATTTTGGACACTAGTGTATATTCTTTTATGTACACACTGTATTAAGGTACGTACACACTTGCGCGCCGCGCGCGCGCACTATGTTCGTCTGGACGGGGTTTTAAGGTGCGCGCGCGCCGCGCACATGCGGCGCACCACGATCCACTCATTGTCGGTGTTTTTCCACGAACACTTTGATGGTTCGCTGTTTAGATTCGGACGGGTACTTGAGAGGTTCGTTGTTTTCGGCGCGCACTTTATTATTATTTGAGTATAGAGTGGTCAGAGAGAAACATGTTAAAACTTATTATACTTCTTTTAAAATTATTTTTCACTGAGAGTAATTAACATTATAATTACAAAGAAATAAACGTTATCTCAGTCAAAACATAAATTTATTGTGTCGACGTTTCAATCTCTTTATGTGAGATCATTTTCAAGATATGTAAATTTATAAACAACCATGTCTTGAAAATGACGTCACATAAGGAGATTGAAACGTCGACACAATAAATTTGTTTTGATTGAGATAACGTTTATTTCTTTGTAATTATAATGTTAAAACTTATTGATCTTTATAGAAACAAACAATTATTGTGGGATCCTCAACATAAGGATAATTTAAAAAAATCATTGAAAGGAGATGCCTGGAGGGAAATAGGAGATAAAATGGATATATCTCCGGATACATGCAGGAAGAAGATAATTACTTTACTTTCTTCCTACCGGAGAGAGAAAAGTAAAATATTGTTATATTGTTGACACATAACTTAGTATTGTTGGTTTAGTGCTACAAAAAATAGTGAAGATCGCCAGGTCAATTTGCACGTTATTTTCTCTCCTATCGATATTTTTTACTCTAAGGAATAATAAAAAGATGATTTCACAATATTGTTACAGCATGCCTGTTTTTTTAACGTTATATGTTTTTTTTTGTGTGTACTAAACACGTTCATTTCACAATGTTATGTATGAAGTATCACAAAACAATAGAATATATAAACACATACCAGTAATAAGCGTATTGTGTAAGATGACCAGACGTTCCGATTTTGACGGGACAGTCCCGATTTTTAACAATTTGTCCTGCGTCCCGCGACATTTAAAAAAAGTCCCGATTTTTGGGAAAGAATGCACGACAAACTAGGGAACGGCGGGAGAATGTAAAGGGAATATACGGTTTTTGGCGCCCATGTAGCTATTTCACCTTCTCGTGGTACAACCCGTTTTCACAAACGAGGCTCTGAGGACCGAGTCACGGCGGTATAAGCGTTCCATCAGGTACTGAGTAAATGCGGTATCCTAATGTCTGTCCAGAGACTAAAAGGTAGCAGCCCTACCACTGGACTACTTAGCGTCGGGCCAGTAACCTGTCCTAAGGAACTTCAAAACTACTTTGAAGTCTCAACACGAAAAAAATCCAGAAGGAATTGAAATAATTTTATAATGTTAAACTTTAATAATAACAAATCATTGTTGAGAACTGCTTATCCAAGTTCACATTGTTGAATCGACCACCATTGTGTGGACATAAAAAAATCGCAATTGAGTGTTAAGACTTTGAAAGTCATTTTATGTGTGAAATATAATTTAACAAATTCTTGTGAAAAAAATTCATCACATTTTAAACAACGGCAGCAATCTACTTAAAAAATTCACTCAAATGAGAAATGTGCCAAAGAATAAAATAATACTGGTACTATACATAATTTTGTAATGTATTGCATTTGTAAATTGTACTTATGTCGATATTAAAATAAATGTATTATAATACTATTTTTGCGTTCTATAATTTTTTTTGTTGCTCCATACAGTATCTTTACATTTTATAATTTATCGAATCGAATAAGACAAACATATTTTTTCATATTTCATAATATTTTGGTGAAATGTTCATATTTTAGTAAAAATTTAATATTCCTTCATATTTTCCAATTTTTAAAAAATAAAATTAATTTTGATAAAAGAAAATAATTGAATAAGGAGACATGGAATTACCAAGTGTAGGCCTTTGTCTCTGCAAAATGTCTACTGAAGGTTTGTGGGTTTCCTATGGATCGCAGGAGGTTCGTTGAAATTAATAATTTCGACGATCATAACACGAACGGCGCGCGCGCCGCGCATGCGCCGCGCGTGTTCGTGACGCGCATATGTGTACGAACCTCTATTGCAGCGCTACATCTTCTTACAAGTTATGTGATTCATGTTCTTCACATCCCATTAGAACGTACTGCATAAAACGATTTTCTTACAGTGTTTTCCTCTAACAATTTAATCACCTCTCTTTGCTTTTGTAAATGGAACCATGTTTCAGTTCCACTACGAATCAGTACCTTGTAGAGTGTCATTTCAATCTCTAATCAGAGTAAAAACGCATTATAGGTCTCTGCTCTATTAACTGAATGAATTCTACTTTTGATTTCCTCCATCTCCACCTAGGGAGTGCAAGATCTTATAGTTGGTGGTGGGGTTTGAGTACCTCGATGACCCTGAGAGCTATGCCGGCGGTAGCGTAGCTACTAATAGGGCATCCCATGCCGGACAGGTCAAAGGAGAGAGATCAGACGAAGAAGCACACCAGAAGAGGATATCCAATGGCTTCTTAGGCAGATGAAGAGTTTGGAATCTCAACGGCGAAGAAGGCAGAAGAGATTACCTCAGGATAGAGAGGTGCTGCCTTGCAGGATGGAGTTGTCCTCCAAAGGCTAGGGGAAGACATCCTCGATTACAAATTACCTGGTTCTCCTGGTTGGGGATTAGGCAGAGGGCTAGCACCCCGATCCTATAAAACAAAGCTTGCTACGTTTCCCAAGAAATTAGCCGGACGGATTAATAGGCATCGACTTTGGCTACGTAAACGGACTTTGGTATGCGGAACTTGGGATATACAAGGAATAAGTGGAAAACTAGTAGAAATAGTTAAAGAACTAGATACTCTGGATATGGATATAGTAGTTTTAAATGATACAAAAAAGAAAGGACAAGGACAAGAAGTGGTTGGGGATTATATACATTTCTGGAGTGGAGGGCCAAAATCAGAGAGAGCAAAATCAGGAGTGGCTATCCTCATAAAAAGGAAATGGAAATCTGGAATAGTTAATTGGAAAGAAATAAGTGACAGGATAATTAAGATAACTATACGCATTCGTGAAATTACTGTGGAAGTAATAGGGGTATAAGCACCCAACATTGATGCTTCAGTTGACGAGAAAAGAGCTTTTTATGAAGATTTGAGAGAAGTAATTGATGATTGTGTGAATGGACATGAGCTCTTGCTAATGGGAGATTTTAATGGACGTGTCGGTAGAAAAATTAATAGTAACATTGTTGGAGCCTGGGGAGAAGATACAGAAAATGATATTGGTAGGAGGTTGATTAAATTCTGTAAGGAGCAGGAATGTTTCTTTAATAAGGGGGGTCCATATTTCCATAATTCTGTCATTATTCCACTGGGTCCACTGGCTTTACCATTCTTTGCTTTTTTCAAAAATTCGTTCCCAATGAAAACTAAATTAAAAACAACTAAAACTCAGAAAAATAAAGAAATGACTATTACAGATGACCCCAGATATATGGTGCATCTATTACAGGAAGATAGTGTAAGGCTGAACAATAGACTGAAAGTAGTAGAGGAGGATTTGAATGCTGAAGGCCTGTATGCTTTTTTTTAAAACATTGTGTTAATTGAGTAGCTGAGGAAGTGTTGGGTAGGGAGAGGAAAAGTGGAGGAAGATCAGAATGGATGACTATGGAAGCACTGGAAATTATTAATGAAAAAAAGAAATTGTACTGTAAGTGGTTGAGCTCTAAGAGTGAAGAAGATCTACAGAAGTATAGAGAATGCAAGAGAAAGGTAAATAAGGTTATAATAAAATGTAAAGAAGAACCATGGGAAAAAGTATGTGCTGAAATCGATCATTCATTAGGATACAGAAGATCTGCAGAGGTATGGAGAGTTATAAGGAGGATGAGGGCAGTTAATAATCCATCACCAGCCTTGAATCTTGTGAATATGGAACAATGGGAGAAGCACTTTAAAAATCTGCTTGTTGAGAAAAGGAAGGGACAAAAATGTGAAAATTTGGAGTATATGGACAATATATCGTCACGTATGGAACCTATTTTGGGAGGAAGAAATAAATCAGGCACTGAAAAAAGCAAATGAATGGTAAAGCCAGTAGACCCAGTGGAATAATGACAGAATTATGGAAATATGGACCCCCCCTTATTAAAAAGACTTATCTGTAAAATGTTTAATCAGATTTTGGAGGGTGATGAAATACCAAAGGATTGGTGTATGTCATATATAACATCTACTCATAAAAAGGGAAATCGTAAAGACCCTGGAAATTACAGAGGAATCAGTGTGATGTCATCCATGAGTAGAATTTTTAGCAGTATCATCACAAACAGACTTGAACACACTATCGAAGGAAAAATGTTGGAAGACCAAGCAGGATTTACCAGAGGGAAATCATGCATGGATCACATTTTTAGTCTGAGACAGATAACAGAAAAATCACATGCTAAGGGCCAGGAAATTCATTTGATATTTGTTGATTTAGAAAAGGCCTATGACTCAGTGCCAATCAACCAACTTTGGGATGCAATGGTTGATGTTGGTATCGATTTACCAACGATTTCACTTGTCCGACGGTTGTACCAGCAGTGTCAGGCTTCGGTTAAAGTGGGTAAGATGATATCCTCTCCATTCAGAACTACTAAAGGCCTGCGACAGGGCTGTAGTATGTCCCCTACTCTGTTCAAAATATACATCCAGCATATATTGGAGCAGTGGAATCGATATTGTGGAGGTATGGGAGTACCAGTCCAAGGTGGCACAGTGCATTCCTTATTATTTGCAGACGATCAAGTGTTGATAGCTCAGAGTCGTGAGGATGTGAAATACATGATGACAAAACTTCTAAATGCTTTTGAAATAGGAGGATTAAGAGTAAACATGACAAAAACTGAATATCTTGTAGTAGGAGGAAGTGGACGAGATATATCCCTATCCCAAGGAATTATTAGAGCTGTTAAAAAATTTAAATATTTGGGATCACTTATTGATGAATCAGGGAGTTGTAAAGCTGAAGTAGATAGCAGGTTAGTACAAGCACGAAGAGCCATAAAAATGTTGAATGGAGTATTGTGGAGTAGGACCATGTCAAACCACACGAAGAAGAGGATTTTGAAGTCTGTCGTGGAAAGCATAATGACTTATGGTGCTTAGGGATGGACTTTGGTAGAGGGACAAAAAACTAAGATCTTGGCAGTGGAGATGGATGGAATAAGACGCAGTGCCAGGGTGTCCAGGTTGGAAAGAAGAAGAAATGAAGAAGTGAGGCAGATGATGGATATGGAGGAGACAGTGGTGGAAAGGATCGAAAGACGAGCTCTTCAGTGGTATGGCCATGTCAGGAGAATGGAGGAAGATAGGTGGCTCAAAACTCTTTTGGGATGGTCACCTTCTGGTAGAAGGAAACGGGGCAGGCGAAGAACAACTTGGAGAGGAGAGATCCATAGATTGATGAACAGCCGAGGTCTGGAGGAGGATGAATGGCGTGATCGGCAAGAATGGCGAATGGGAAAACAGGGTAACCGCTGAAAAGTGGAGAGACCCTCAAAAGTAAAAGCAAAAGTAAGATTTCCTCCATTCTTGTCTTAGAGGATTACACCTAACTAACAAACTACTAACTCACTGGCACTATCGAACTCGTAGTTTCATGGCCGCGCGGAAATAAATTCCCCATTTAGCCCTATCCTAAGCTAATGTTTTTCCATCATTCCGTGTATAATCTACTTCCCTCAAATCATGATTGTTATTCTCCCATCTCATTCTTGGTCTACCAACTGGGCGTTTTCCCTCTGGTTTTCCTACAAGAAGCTTCCATGCATGTCTTTCATTCCCCATTCGTTCCACATGTCCTGCCCATCGCAGTCTATGACACTTAATTGTTCTTATTATATCTGGCTTCCTATAAAGACCATATAGTTCACTGTTACGTAGTCTTCTCCATTCACCTGTATGTTCATCTCTCTTTAGCTCAAACATTTTCCTAAATGTTTAAATTTATTGACTACTTCCACAGAGTAATTGCCTCTCTTGAATTCCATTTAATTATTTATTTGATATTTTTGTTTTAACCAACCTTTCATTTCTTTACTTTTTCATTTATATCCAAGCCTAATGACTTTACCTTGAGATTTTAAACCCTCTTTCAAGGAGTTGTATGAATGTCTTATTAAATTAAGATAATCCGCTCGTCCAAAACGATTCTTTGCCGATGTTTTCTCTACGGTAACTTCATAGTCCGAGGGATACGAGACACATTAATGTAGGTCTGTTTACCGTACGCCCAACGCCCTAGCTGAAGGAACAGATGATTTGCTAGCGAGGTTTTTTACCTTCGGAAAGCCAACTCTAAATATCCCAAACAGCAGCAGTTGGCGTTTTCCGCCCCGGGTACTTTATTTCTCCGGTAGCCGGCCACCTGGGGACGCACACGCAACCCCGCCCGGGAGATAAAACGTTACAAAATATAACATTTATATTATACGAACGGTAAAATTGATTTAAGAATTACTTAATAATAAACTCGTTTATTTAAATAACACTAGGAACAAAGTAAGAAAGGATACGCAGTTAAGATTTTACTCAACGATGGCACTACCAGTGGCGATGTATGGAAGTGAGGCCTGGGTCCTGAAGGAAAAAGAAAACCATAAAATTCAGGCAGTGGAAATGAGATTCCTACGAGCTGTGAAAGGTTATACAAGACAAGAACATATTCGAAAAGATAATATTAGAGAGGAACTAAAAGTACAACCACTTCTTCAACAAATAAAACAAACAACACAGGAACAATAGGATAGAATTTTTGCAAAGGATGGAAGAGGATAGGATACAAAAGATGGCACTAATGAATAATCCTCGAGGACCATGATCGGTAGGAACATCGAGAAAGCGCTGGGCTGAACAGATGTGAGATCGGAACAGGCAAAGATCCAACCCGTGAAGTTTTGATGATGACGATTTCCTATTAATTGTATTCGTTGTTCATGCTACTTTCATTATAGGCTCCATTCTTATTCTAACTTCTCTCAAAAACTATAAAGTAAAAATATATAAAACTGTTATTCTTTCAGTTATATTGTAGGGATGCGAAACATGGACTCTTATTTTAAAGTAGGAAAAATAAATAAATTATTAGGAAAATATTTATACTAAATGGAAACAGACAGACAGATGAATGGTCAAGTCTACAAAACAGTGAATTACTTGATCTTAATGGGAAAGCAGATGTAATAAAAACAGTTAAGTCTTCTACACAATGAAGACTGGACTTGTGACAAGAATGGGGAAAGGAAGAGGAGCATGTAAATTTATTGTAAGAATTAAAGGATAATTAAATGGTATGGTATACGTTGCGACGAAAGGAAGCTAGCAAAAATGAAATGGTTACATGACACAAATGAGGTAAATTTAGAGCAATTGGGTAGTATTAGACGGGAAACCACCAAGTTACTAAAGAGTAAAAAGAGGGAATATTTGAGAGAGAAGATTAATGATCTTGAAATGAACGCAAAAAAATAGGAACATTAGAGAATTATAACAGGGAAATAGTATAGAGAAGAAAGGGTTTCAGGCTAGAACTAACATAATTCGGAATGAAAACGGGGATATGATTGCAGATTCCAGGAGTATATTAAATAGATGGAAAAGTTATTTTAATCAGCTATTAAATGTACATACAGAACAGGGCATTAAGGAGGATAATTTACAGACAGCAGAAATGCTAGTCACAGACCCAAGTGCATTAGAGGTTGATGAAATGGCGATTTAAAAATTGAGATGATGTATAAAGCATGAGGTTCAGATGAGATCCCAGCAGAACTGATAAAATCAGGGGGAGAAAAATTGATGGAAAGATACGCTGGTTGCTTAGTATGATTTGGGAAAAAGAGCTCTTCCAGATGAATGGAAGGAATCAATTATCGTACCAATTTATAAGAAAGGAGATAAAAATGATTGCAACAACTACAGGGGCATTTCATTACTTTCAACATCATACAAAATTCTAACAAATATATTAGTAAGCAGACTTACTCCCTATATTGATGACATTCTAGGAGATCATCAATGTGGCATTTCGAAAGAAAGAAACAGGTCTACAACAGATCAGATTTTTAGTATAAGACAGATTCTAGTAAAAGAAATGGGAACATAATGGTACTGCACATCAACTATATGTAGACTTCAAAAAAGCATATGATTCAATTAAGAGGGAGAAGTTATATAGTATCCTGCTGGAGTTCGGAATTCCCAAAATGTTAGTTAGACTCATACGAATGTGTCTAAATGGCACAAAGAGTAGGGTGCGTGTAGGCAAACAGTTTTTGGACACTTTTGAAATCCAAAATGGGTTGAAGCAAGGAGATGCTCTATCTCCTCTACTATTTAATTTTGTACTAGAGCATGCCATTAAATCTTTAGAGAATGAGGAAGGCCTACAACTCAATGGTATTAATAAGCTGTTAGTTTATGCTGATGATGTAGTATTGTTGGCCGATAGCGTGGAGATACTAAAGGACAACACGCACACACTATTAAGTAACACTAAGAAATTAGATTAACTGGAAGTAAATATCAATAAAACTAAATGTATGGTCACACGTAGAAATACATTATATAACGGAAATGGACAGCTAATGACAAATAAGGGAAATTTTGTGGAAGTGGCTGAATTCAAATACCTAGGAATAATAATCACAAATAGGAATGAGATGCACAAAGAAATGTAAACATAGGCTCAATTTGGAAATGCATGCTATTATGCATTGCAGAGACTCTTGATGTCCCAACTCCTTTCACAAAAACGTTTAAACTGAAAATATATAAAACTATTATTCTACCAGTTATATTATGTGGGCGCGAAACATGGACTCTTACTTTAAGGGAAAAAAGGAGATTACGAATATTCGAGAATAAAGTAATTAGCAACATTCTTGGACCAAAGAAAGATGAACAGACAGGTGAATGGAGAAGACTACATAACAATGAACTACATGGTCTTTATAGAAAGCCAGATATAATAAGAACATTTAAGTAGACTGCGATGGGCAGGACATGTTGCACATATGGTGAATGAAAAATTTGCATGGAAGCTTCTTGTAGAAAAGCCAGAGGGTAAACGCCCAGTTGGTAGACCAAGAATGAGGTGGGAGAATAACAATAACTATGATTTGAGGGAAGTAGATTATACAGGGAATGATTGGAAAGCATTAGCTCAGGATAGGGATGTATGGAGAGCTTATGTCCGTGCGGCCATGAACCTACGGGTTCGATAGTGCCAGTGAGTAAGTAAGGAAGTATACGTTGCGACGAAAGAAACCGGTGATTTGTTAGTTATGGGGTTCATGTACACTCCCAGTTCTAAGGTTAGATTTTCCTGATTTTTGCAGAGCACCTTCTTCTGTTGATGTTAATAGCACACACTGACATTTAGTGTGAAAGATCGAAAATTGCGATCGCTAGAGCGAATTAAAAAAATTAATTCGAGGTGAAGTCCCACACTTAATTTTCCTGATATTCTTGTTAACGAAGCACAGTTTCTTTCTAATCAATTGCTACATATCAAGTTTGTTTTGGATGGAACAAAAATCGAGACAGCCAGTGCATTAACAAATGTTAGATTATATATGCTATGTAAATTACGATCAAGGTAATTTTCGTGTGGTGATTAGAAGGATCGGTGAAGATCAGAAAATAATTTCTCAAAAATTATTTTCATGGAGAACAACCTCAATAGTTTCATTCTCATTTAGAATTTGCTTAAAATATGACGTCATAGGAATCCATCCGTTTAGCGATTATCTTGCAGAGAATCGTTGTCGATTTCGTTTAGAAGAGCATGGAAAACAAGGGGGACAAGGGGGGGATGGTAAGAGAGAGAGGAGAGAGAGAGAGAGAGAGAGAGAAAGAGAGGGAGAGAAAGAGAGAGAGAGAGAGAAAGAAAAGAGAGAAGAGAGGGAGAGAGAGAGAAGAAAGAGAGGAGAAAGAGAGAACACCGAGAGGAGAGAGAGAAGCGGAGAGAGAGAAAGAAAAAGAGGAGAGAGAGAAAGAAAGAGAGAGAGGAAGAGAGAGGGAAGTAAGAGAGGAGGAGAGAAGAGAGAGAGGCAGTGAGGAGAGGGGAGATAGAGAGAGGAGAAGAGAAGAGAGAGAAGGAGGAGAGGCAGATAGAGAGCTAAGGACAGACTGTCTAAAGTGATTCTCCTCTCTCCCTCCTCTTCTCTCTTACTCTCTCTCGCCATCCCTCTCGCATCTCTTGTCCCTCCCTCCCTCTCGCTCTCTCTGTCCCTCCCTCCCTCTCTCTCTCTCTCCCTCTCCCTCTATGTATGCATTATATGTCTATCTACTTTTCCATATGATGGATAATTGAATGATATGTTTTGCGTAACTGATTTTTTTTTACAATTATAATCTATAATTATTTTCTTTAAATGTAATGTTAAAATGCCGGTATCTTCTGTTTCTACTATATATATTTATTTTAATATATTGTATATCACTTTAATGCTAAACTTATTCCATTCTTTAATGCATATTGTTCATTATGTTTCCAGTTCTATTTGCTATGTTCATATTTTCACAATTCATAAGATGGTTTTGTGGTTTTTCTCCAGTACGTTTGCGAATTCGGAAGAAATGAAGTTATTGACGCTAACACATTAAATAAATTTACAGCTTTTCATAAATCCTAGCTTTCTATCTAGTGGACATCGGAAATTTATGTATATATATATATATATAATCTTAATGCACTAGCGGTCGCATTTTTTACTTCGTCGAAACCAAACTTGGTATGTACCAATTAATTAAAAATAATGTCCAATTCGTTAACCAGGAAAATTGGATAATACATTTCTGGGGTTCACCGGAACGAAAATTTTAAATCCCCAATTTTCTGTGTGTTATAACAAAACATAGTTTGTATTGTATTGACGTAGACTTTCACGGCCGGAGTTGCTATGATGATCTTGAAGAATATTTTCGGGCTGTAGGCCGTGGTCGTGAGGCTTGTAGATCCCCGACGTTTCGCCAGAGACTGTGCCAAGACAACCCTTGAGGATACCAGACGCAGTCTCTGGCGAAACGTCGGGGAACTACAAGCCTCACGACCACGGCCTGCAGCCCGAAAATCTTCTTCATGATCATCATAGTTTGTAATATTAAAATAAAACAAGAAAGGTATTCTACACAAAGTCAGCGATATCCACTTAGTAGAGTGTTTCTATTTTTGTTAGCTTTTTACAATACTCTATCTAATATGCTGTATATGTTGGCTGCATCGCGTGATTCTATATTGTATCCTCTATTCTTTTACTGAAAGCATGCACATTGTGACTACTTTTGACACAAAATATTTTTCTTATGCGTCACATGTTGTATACCATTTCCGGAGGTGATTCTACAGGGTGATTCAAAATAAGTATTACAGACTTCTAGTGGTTGTAGAGGGGACTCTTTAGATAAAGTTTTGATAAGGAACCCATATCCGGAAACTTGCCATTTCGATATAAAATAAGTTTGAAGATCGGAACACAATGGGCTGATATCGTGTATGTTGTGTTTCAGAATAAATATTACAGACTTTTACGAGTTGTACTAAAAGTGACCTTGCTTTCCTAGATGTCAGTATGAGGCGGAACGCTGACCACGGACCACTCAAAATGACATCTATACGAAAACAAGCGTAACTAAATTAGATGGTTCAATTTCTTCCCTGTAGGGGAAGAGCGCCTAAATCTCTGTAAAGGGAAAACATACGCTTACAATACAATACAATACTGAAAATGAGGTTCCACGTGGCGATCCTGTTATTTGTCGCACAAAGTGTACCTGTGAAGCATATTTTCATATACACGCCCCACAAAGCCTGGTGTGTGCTCAATGAAATATCTGCTGTCGCCAGAATTCTTGCAAGAAGATCCTTCTGCCACTCGACAGGCGTAGAACAACTAGGAGTCTGTAATACTTATTCTGAAACACAAGACACACAATATCAGCCCATTGTGTTTCAATCTTCAAACTTATTTTACATCGAAATTGTACGTTTCTGGACATGTGTTCCTTATCAAAACATTATCTACTAAGTCCCCTCTATAACCCCCAGAAGTCTGTAACAGTTATTCTGAATGACTCTGTATGTCACTAGTGTATCTGTGAGTGTATCAATGGAGATAAAGTGACGGCTAGCGTCATGTTTCCGAACATGATGAAACACATTTGCACTATCTGATTGCGGTTTTTACACGCTTTATATTAGTTTGACCTGTATCTATCTATGTGACGGAATCTTTCAACACGATTTTCATCCACTTAAAATCATTGGATCGACTTGAAACTTTGTATACTTCTAAAGGTCCGTGACAATACAATAATTTCATTTTTTTTCTAAAATCCTGGCCAGAATCATCAGAAAAACAAAAAAGTGTCTTTGTATCTATATAACGGAATCTTTGAACACGATTTTCACCCACTTAGAAACATTGGATCGACTTCAAACTTTGTATACTTCTAAAGGGCCCATGACAATACAATAATTTCATATTTTGTTTCTAAAATCCTGGCTAAAATCATCAGAAAAAAATGGAAACTGCTATAATAGATTGCGCACTTGTCGACTTTTTAGTCAATCGTTGTAAAAGCTCAGTTGGTAAGAGCGGTGATGTAGTGGTATATAATTCCAGCAATCCATAGGTCGCTGGTTCAAATCCGGCTGGGAGGATTTTTTTAGAAGAGTATTACTTTTAGCTCATACCACAATAGTATCGAATTTAAATATATTTACACTTTTATCATATTGTGTAAAATATTATGACAATACAATAATTTCATATTTTGTTTCTAAAATCCTGGCCAAAATCATCAGAAAAAAAATGGAAACTGGTATAATAGATTGCGGACTTGTCGACTTTTTAGTCAATCGTTGTAAAATCTCAGTTGGTAAGAGCGGTGAACTGTAGTGGTATATAATTCCAGTAATCCATAGGTCGCTCGTTCAAATCCGGCTGGGAGGATTTTTTTAGAAGAGTATTACTTTTAGCTCATACCACAATAGTATCGAATTTAAATATATTTACACTTTTATCATATTGTGTAAAATATTAAAACCAAAAAATGAAAAAAATAATAGTTTAAAAACCTAAAACAACACGCTTTATTAGAAAATCGTACTAAAAAATGAAAAATAATATTAATTTCCAACACGCTTAGGATAAAATTAAAGTGGTCAACAAAAATATCATCTCCAATACATGTAGAATAAAACTAGAGTTGTCAACAAAAATAAAATAATTTTACCATCAAAAGCGTGGGGTGCTCTACAACAATTAATATATTTGATAATAAACGGATATTGGTAAAAGTAAAGTATCTAAGAAGAAAATACAAAAAGCATAAAAGCACCCCACGCTTTTGATGGTAAAATTATTTTCATTTTGTGGATAACTATAGTATTATTCTATATGTGTTCGAGATTTTTTTGTTGACCACTTTAATTTTATCACAAGCTTGTTGGAAATTAAAATTATTTTTCATTTTTGAGTTCGGTTTTCTAATAAAGCGTGTTGTTTTAGTTTTTTAAAACTATTATTTATTATATATTTATTCACTCATTGGTATGTTCTTCTATCATATATAATTTTGTACTCGTTTTATATCGTGGAAGAGAAAATTGGCAAGTTGTTTATTAGATAATCTGAGGCCCATAAAATATAAGTAGGCCCGTTCGTTCGAATAATGAATAATGCATGCTTTGTATTGTAAATATGGCGAGTTTAGGTTAAAATTGCCTCGGTCCTCGTTTAATTTTAGGGAATTGCTCATAGTTTTTTTCTTTTTTTTTCATATCGGCAATTCTCAGTAATTATTTTCACGCTGCAACAATAATATCACTGGTCAACATGATTTTTATCTTATGAGTACCAATAGTTGTACTTAATTCAGTTTTTATCGTCTTTTCAAATATGTATTCGAAATCTGTCCATCGCCCACAGTTTTTTTATTTCAATTAATGGATTTAAATAATTATATTTTTAATGAACCTAGATTTTTTCCCTGAAAACCTTGGCGCTGTGAGCGATGAGCACGGGGAACACTTTCATCGGGAGATTTCAGCTATGGAAAAGAGATATCAAGGCAAATCGAGTCCTAATATGCTGGCCGATTATTGTTGGACCATCAAGAGGGATGCTCCACAGGCGAAATATAACAGAAAATCGTGATTTCTTACTTTCTAGATGAGTCCAAATATTCGAATATTGGTAGTTACGAATGTGAAAATATTAAAGTGTTTGGAATTATAAATGCCTGTTCTCTCGGAAACCTTGCGTGATGGAGAAAAACCGATATCATATTTGAATTCAGGAGAAAAAATACTATTAGAATCACATATGTTTCTTTCTGAGACAAAAAAAAGAGTTTATTTTTGTTCATCAGTGTAATTTGTGTGTTTTTGTTTCCATTTCTTTTTATTTCAATTGATATAGGTAAAGTCTTAGCATATAATGCAGTAAACAAATGCCCAGTAATCTGCTGGGATGTATCTAATCGATAAGTTGTCTGTACTCGCTGAATTTATAAGAATGAATGTGCTTCTGAAATCAGTCACACACAAATGTAAAACTGTATGAATAATAAACTGACGGACGTATCTACGGACGCAACGAAACAATCACTGAAATAAATGGGACAGATTATTCTAGAAATTTAACTTAAATAGTAGATATTGTAAAAAATCGTTTAAAGTTGAAGAGAGATTCACATATCTCTGTTTAGCATAGAGTGCAGTACACTGCAGGGAAAGATTCAAGGTCGTCTCACTGTCGGCGTTATGAAGGACACAGTAACTAGGTAATGGTTACCGTTTTTTGCAACATTATGTAACATTACATTACGACTCGGTACCACAGTGATCAGAACGCGAAGAAATCGGCAAAAACCTTGAAGTTAGTATTTGGGTCCCAAATTCATCCACATCTGTAACATTAACAATTTTAAGATATATAAGAATATCTGGGTCTGCATAATTGATGCGAAGACCTTTCATTAGTTGTTACACGCAAAATATTAATTAATGACTGATTTTAACAAAACGCTAGTTAACTACGAAATACGTTGAAAAATAAATAAATATGTAATAACAGATATACCTGTACATTTAGAAAATAATAATAATAACAATAATAATAATAACAATAATAATAATAATACTTACTCACTCACTGGCACTATCGAACCCATAGGTTCATGGCCGCGCGGACATAGGCTCACCATACATCCCTATCCTGAGCTAATGCTTTCCAATCATTTTCTGTATAATCTACTTCCCTCAAATCATAGTTAATGTTATTCTCCCACCTCATTCTTGGTCTACCAACTCGGCGTTTTCCCTCTGGATTTCCTACAAGAAGCTTCCATGCAAGTCTTTCATTCCCCATACGTGCAACATGTCCTGCCGATCACAGTCTACGAGACTTAACTGTTCTTATTATATCTGGCTTCCTATAAAGACCATGTAGCTCATTGTTATATATCTTCTCCATTCACCTGTCTATCTCTCTTAGGTCCAAAAATGTTCCTAAGTACTTCATTCTCAAATACTTGTAATCTCCTTTCCTCCCTTAAAGTAAGAGTCCATTTTTCGCACCCATATAATGTATCTCGTAGAATAATAGTTTTCTATATTTTTAGTTTAACGTTTTTTGAAAGGAGTTGGGACATCAAGAGTCTCTGCATTGCATAATAGCACGCAATTCAAGAATTGAACCTATGTTTAATTTCTTTGTGCATCTCATTCCTATTTGTGATTATTGTTCCTAGGTATTTGAATTCAGCCACTTCCTCAAAATTTCCCTCATTTGCCATTAGCTGTCCATTTCCATAATATAATGTATTTCTTTGTGTGACCATATATTTAGTTTTATTGATAGTAATAACAATATTAATAATAATATTAATAAAAGAATAATATGATAATAAGAATAATAATAAAATATAATAATAATAATAAGAATATTAAGAAGTGAATAATGTAATTCAATTGTACGCCAGGTTGCATGATCCAACAAATTCTGTAATTGCACCTCACTAAACGAACACACAAGCTACAATATTTGGACTTTTACATTATATTTACATAAATACATTTATCCTGAAAGTAAAATTGAAATAATATGAGGCAATTAGACTCAGAGATGCTATTCTATGTTAAGAGTTACTTTTTACTCTGTTTCCCTCAGAATATGTAAAAAAGCATTATTCGTTAATTAGATGATTTATTAATTGTTTAAAAAATATCAGAATTTCTACTATCAAATAAATGTTAATATCAAATTTTAACAATCATTAATAAGTTTTGTAAAAGAAGCATGGATAATGATAAGTAAAAACATCCATAGAATCGCAACTAGCGAGATGAAGTTAATGAGGTGAACTGGAGGATATTCTCAATGAGATCGCAGAATAAATGAAGGACTTCAGGTAGAATATCTTATCCTTCTTATAAACAGCACAATAGGAAAACTGGTGCACAATATATATCTGTGGACAGAATCTCAACAGTCATGCTTCACTACCCTCCATATGGAAATTGAACCAAGATTTAGATCCCCCAGCCGTAAAAACTTGAATTTTATAAATTTAAACTATAATTGATATAATATAAGTTCTTATGAATGTATATCAATGTATGATATTTAAGGGAATCTAATATTAAATAGTAATTTATTTTTATTTCTCAATCGACAGTCAGACATGGGCAGATGTTTTGCAAAGCTATTAAACAAGTCGCCAGTTTACTATGTTTATGGCAGTAAATCCCATATGCCGCAAGGGCCTTAAGATATATATTTTTCTCATATTTTCATAGTTCTCCTAAGTAGACTGTCCGTCAACTTGATATATTTATGAGCGAGCAGGTCTGCTCGTTTCTGTATATTTATGAAGGACAAGCAACTGGATAACAATACAGATCCCTTTGGACAATAGAGTATGACTTCCTTTGGGTAACTTGTTTTTGTAGTGCAGGCTACTGCTTAGCAAAAACACCCTTAATACGGGAAGACCCTTATAAAAGTGAGGTAAGAGAAAAACAAGTGTTATTTTCTCTTCCCAATAAATCAATTAGGACTGGGACATCTTTTTATTGCCGATATCCGGCCTTTTGAAATTTTGCTAATGTTAAGGAAAAAAATATATTACCCAAAAATACATCGCGTGGGAAGCCCAGAAGAGAAAGGAAGGAGGACGTAGGCCATCTATTGTTGTCCAGAAAAGACCTCCAGCCAATGGGCAAATAGAGTTAAAAAATCCCTTTAGGCATGAGCCAGTAGAATTTGGCAAACGCCTCTGCAATTAAAATCCTATTTATCGATAAGTTGTTACAGTAACGATGATACGCCTACCAGAGAAATGCCCAATCAGAGGGCATATTAAAATAAATTGTAGGCCGGAGAGAACTTTGCTGTATGTAGGCCAACAATTTTTGAGAAAAGATTATTGTGTGAGAATCCGCAGGGGAGTCAAGGAGGCATGTGGTCTCCGAGTGCTGTTAAGTGTCGGACTCTGTAAAAATTAGTATTACCGGACAACCGCGGTACATATTTCGGTAGAGACATAAATCTACTGCATATAAATTGGCTCTACCCAGCAAATATCTCCGCCGGCAGATTAACTAGTGTAAAAAAGGAGAAAATTCAAGTCTAGAAGAATAAAGAAGTGTGATTCTTTTTGTGTAAAACTGTGCATTAATGTAGAGCTGTTCACATTTTCCTGGTGTCGCTCTCCCGTCAAATAATCCTCCGTTACACCTGAGATAAGATCCTTTTGCTCTCCGATAATAAGAACCCCTGAGAACCTTAGTCCGGTGCACCATTAATCCAAACTGTCCAGCAGTAAGGATGCCTCATCCTTAACAAGGAAGGAGTGAACCCTGAGGCAGACTATCCCGCTTCATAGTGGCCCTCCAAAGTGGTGCTCCATAGTGGTGCTACAAAATACATGTTTGTCCGTCCAAAGAAGAGGTGGGTTAAAAATACAGCCTTGAGATCGTAATGAAAAATCGGGACTTCACTTGCACTGAAGATGGTGATGATGCTTCTGAATTGCTGACAGTTGTCATACCTTGAGCCAACCCCATTCCTCGTACAACGGCAACAACTGTTTTAAAGCTTCTTTGTATTGTTTACTAAAATGACTGGACTCGTCTTTTTTTGTAAGTTTGTCTAATTCAGGCAAGTGATTTCGATCGACCAGAGCAAAGGATCGAAGCGTGAGACAAGCCAATACACCAAATACTTGTTTCTTTTCCAATTCGGCGTTCAAAATATCTCTTGTAGGCTGCAGTTCTCCATGTCCAAGTTTATAAAACGTATCACAAAGTGTGTTGTAGTACTCATCTATCAGAATTTCACGATCGTTTGCTAGAACCTCAGGAGAAGCGCTGGAGTGCAGGAAGTACAGAAGATCTATTGCAGGAGAAGTCACATAGCTTAGCTGGAAGTCCACGAATCTGAAAATAAAAAAAAATATATATATTGAAAATACAGTAAGGAATATTACAGTAGGAGTCCACCGCTGTGGTCTCGGGGTAGCGTGTTGCCTTGTCACGCAGCGGACCCGGCTTCGATCTCCGGTCGGGACAGTTTTTCTGGGTGAGGTTTTTATCGGGGTTTTTCCTCACCTGTAAGACAAATGTCAGGAAAACTTTAAGGCCCAAACGTTCCCCGAAATCATATGGCCATCGCAATCATCATCATTCATATTCATCTTAGGTTACATTTAGGATTAGGGACTCTCCTGGCGCACCATTATCACATCATCACCCATCATATCATAAGGGCAACGTAACCCCGCCTTCCAGGCGCCCCAACCTCAGAAGTGGGTTACAAGTACGCCATGCCAGAAGAGAAACCAGGAATGTCGAAAGACAACCCTGGGGCATTTGAAAAAAAAAAATACAGTAGGATGTTATGGAGGATAGTCCTGTAGGAGGCAAAATGAAAATATCTGTCTGTGATCGCAGACGCGTGCCAAATAATGGAGTTAATTTATACATAATGATGATAATAATAATAAGAATAATAATAGTAATAATAATAACAATAATATTTATATATATATAATAATATATACATAGATCATAGGTTGTTTAATGTCTTTGACATAGTCCGATTCCTAATAGCATATTTTGTTTCTCCTTCATATATAAATATATTCCCTGACTCCAGGAAGTCTTCCTCTGCCTCGTCTTCCCTCAGGTTTCCATTCCGAAACACATTCGCTCGAAATGTCCGTACCAATTTAGGCCTAATTGCTGAATTTTAATGTAATTTAAAATTGTGTCTTCAATCTTCATTTTTTATAACTGAGTTTGTAATTTTTCTCCTCTTAAATTCTTGCTGCCCTTCGTATAAAATAATAGTAATATAATAATTATAATAATCATCATCATAATCATACTAATATAATTACAATAATACAAATAATAATAAAAACAATCAAATCAATCAATCAATCAATCCACAGCAATTCTGCCCGAGGACAAGTCTTTCACTGCAATCATAACATTTTCATGCTATGCTTTGCAGCTTTACTAGGGAATTATAGGTGTGGTAGCTTCCCGTTGCCTTCCACACTTATGAAGGAAGATGATGATGACCGGATGATTTTCGGGGACCGTTGGGCTCTACGCTTCCTGACATTTGTCTTACAGGTGAGGATAAACCCCGAAAAAACCTCACCCAGGAGTCTGCCCCGACCGGGAATCGAAGTCGGGCCCCCTGCGTGACAAAACATCACGGTACATGATATTAGAGCGGTGGGCTAATAAAATAATAATAGTAATAATAATAATAATAATAATAATAATAATAATAATAATAATAATAATAATGGTAATAATAATAATAGTAATAATAATAATAGTAATAGTAACAAAAATAAAAAGGTAGCTTATTAATAATACTGTAATAAAATATTAATAATAAAATATTATTGAATTGATAAATGTAATAATGGTACGGATTTTGATTACTTTGTATCTATTTTCTGCTGAGTCTAGTACCATGCTGTGTGGAAAATAAACTTGGTCATTTTAAAGGCATTTTTAACAATGAATAAAGGTTTGGTTATTTTTATCCAGTTTGATTGCATTATTTTATAATATATGTAGAATCATTTTTCAGAAGCTCGAATTCTAAAAATTCTTGTAAATGTTTTCTAGTGTGGCCTCCTCTATTTATATTTTATTGAACACTTTACTTCTCTAACTAAATAGGCTACTTCATGTATGTACGTGAAACTGTTACTTTCGACAGCCGCATCGTGGGATATTGTGTGTAGTGGTTGTCCACCGCCTATTGTTTGGATGACAGAGGGTGGGCCACAGTTTTCGACCCCTGCGCTATCTTTTTCTATTGGTTTACAGAATTCCGTCATTCATACAGCGGATACTATTGTTACAAGTAAAAAGTGAAAAATATTTATAATTTCAGCATGTCGAAAATAAGAAACAAGTACTTCCGCGAAATCAAAACAGTTCATTTTAGAGTTCGGTGACACTGTATTCTTTATTGTTGGTTCCATATTGTATTGTAACACTTGTGAAATGAAAGTTTAAGAGAAATAAGACGTACCGTGAGATGAGAGAGAAACATAGAGGCAGGAGAATAAACAGATGCTTCTCGCGAAGTGCGACTTGAGCGAATTCACTGTATTATGAAGTTTTTATCTCGGCAAACATTCCGTTCCACAAATTCATTGTGTTCAGAGGTTTCCTGCAGAAATGCTCTGGATAATCCATCCAGGATGAGCCGATAATTAGAAATAATTGAAATTACTGCTATCGATGTCAGACGAACTAAATTGAACAAGAAACAAATCTGAGTCTCAATTGATCAGACCACAGATTCGTTCCATCGCCATGTTGTAAATGTACGTGTTTGTTGGGGAAATGAGTTAAGGAAATAGTGGTGATATTTTCCTTCAACAATTGAAATCTTGGAGAAAGAGTTATTCTCCATCTGTGCAAATTATTTGACACGGCAATGAACCGTCTGTGGCCTATCGGTATGTAGCATATTATGTGCTTCTCTTTCTCGTGGAATCTGAACCGTAGACCTATGTAGTAAAAGCCGCATTCTCCCTTAAGGCTTTGTATTCAAAGATGTCACATGTAACATACTTGCCATAGAGTTGCAGAAGTTATAAAGGATAATTTTCCAGATGTGGATAAATGAATCGGAAATGTGAAAAAAAAAACTTTTTGTTTTTCTAAAATAGTCATCTCGTGTGAAAAGCTTCTAAGTGAAGCCCATAGGATATCTCTTCCGCCAACTCCAGTCCTTACAAGGTGGTAACCTCGTAGATGTCTGTAAATAATTCTGTAAACATTTTGAAAATTTGATAAAAGTCGAACCTGCAAGTCTCTTACGATTCGTGGGCAATGTAAATAAGGTCAATACTAATAAAATGCATATCAAATTCCGTTGGGAGTTAAAAATTGAAATGTACCCGTTGGCAGATGCCGTCGTCCTCTAATTTGTTAAAATAATTTATATAAAATATTATTTGGAGGTCTTTCGGAAGTTAACTTCCATTATCAGCAGAATGCGTATGCGCTACTAGTTGTTGTATTTAATATGCTGTAGACGTTGATGGTCTTGATGCGTCTATACCTATCTTACACGAGATAGTTAAAAACCAGTCAGTTCATTCTGGAGACGCATCAAGATTATCAACGTCTACGTCTTAAATACAACAACTAGTAGCGCATACTCATCCTGCTGATGATGGAAGTTAACTTCCGAAAGGCCTCCAATTAATAACATTTTACATACATTATTTTATCAAAGTTGAGGACGACGGCACCTGTCAACAGGTGCATTTCATTTTTGAATTTGTATCCAATGTAAATAAAATGAATTTCCTTCCTTTCAAAATGTCAATAAATTCCATTACTACACTATACTAGGATCATGTATGGAAAAGAACAGTTACATTCGTTTCTACATCTGTTCGGAAAAGAGATACAAACAAACAGAACCGTTCGCAAGCTACGAATCTAACTTAAATTTTCAATGGAATTTTAATAAAGAGTTAAGTTTATAACGTGAATGTTTGACAGTTTATATATATATATATATATATATATATATACACGTTATTGTTAAATAACAATACAATTGGACATTTATTTTACTCAGTCTGTTACAGAAGAACTGCCAGAAAGCAAAGCGAACTACTTTATTTAAATCATGCTCCGCGGAAACTAGGATCCTGGTAGCCAATACGGAAGCAACATTAAGTTGAAATTCACATAGTATGTTCATTCTCTTCCTAGCATATCTGTAATACAATGTATTTATATGCACCAAACTGAAAAAGGAGCACAACAAAATAAATTCTTAAGTTTACCTGTTTATAAGCAAGAATCAATTGTGTTAATGAATAGAAATGCAGCCGTTATAAAACAATAAGATCTAATATAGTATGTTGGAAGTTACATACCTGACTTCTTGAACGTCATTTTCATCAGAGTACCGAAACATGATGTTGTTCAACCACAGATCTCCGTGAATTAGTACATTGTATCCATCTTCTTGTCTGAGGACAGAATTAATCCAACGACCAAAAGTCTCAGATTCTAGAGCCGTCAGACTGTCGACACACTTTTCATAACCGGACCATTTCTCGGCTTCACGTTTTACAGATTTCACAGTGTTTTGAAAGTATGCGTTCATTCCAGAATGTTCTTTATTTTCAAAATAATAGTCAAGAAATGTTTTGAAACGACTTGGTTCTTGTTGACGAAGCACTACTGAACATGCGTGGTACTGTGCAATTTTTCTTAAAACATGAAGACAATGTTTCAAATCCAGACCATGAGTTACAGTAGCAAGTGTAAATCCTTGTTTCTTCAGGTCCTCCAGTATATAGCTGTTGGTACATCCTGCGTGTAAATACATTTAGCAGCTATGGGCTGGTAGCTGCCTCGAAATGCCTTTTCTAATAACTTGTTAATTGGTATATGAAATTTAGCCAATGTTTTAGCTTCTGTTTTGAATATATCATTACCTTCCGTTATCTAAAAGAAACAAATGACGTTTTACTTTAGTTGAATGCAGGCTTCCAAGACCGCTAGACATAATATTAAGATATTCCGGGCTATGTGACCGTGGTCCATGACTGGTGTTTATTCCAGATGTTTCTCCCTCGACTGCGGAAGGCATCTTTAGTGGCGAGTACTAAAAGTAGTTTTCCCTGGTCGGAGGTTCGACTATGATTGATTCACCCGGGAATACTGCCTAGAAATTTTAGCACTGAACATACCCTCCGCAGTCGAGGGAGAAACATCTGGAAGAAACACTAGTCGTGGATCACGGATCTCTTAATATTACGTTTTACTTTATTATCCATTGAGTGTTTAAAACACGTGTTCACACGTTGAAATATGTTTTATGAGGGAAAAACAACATTTAATATGAATTATATTATGAAGTAATGGCTAAATTCGAATAGCTAGGAGCAATGTTGCAACTGGAATGAGATCAAGAAAGGAATTAAGCATAGACTCAACTCTGCAAACGCATGATATTAAGAATTGCATGGATTCCTTTCCACCCCATCTTCTCTTAAATAATACATAAATTACACTAAATATATATAAATGGTTATTATTCCAGTTATATGGGTGCAAAACATGGTCTCATATTTCAAGGCAGGAAGAAAGTGTTATTGTATTAGGAAATAAATTTTTTAGGAAGACTTTTGGACCAAAATGAGATAAACACAGAGGGGAATGGGCAAGTTAATACGTGAACTTTATGAGAAACCAAAAGTAATATGAATCGAACTGAAACAGGGGCGTGGATAACCAGAGAGAAAGGTCCAGTAGGTGGGCTGAGAATTTGATGGTATTAGCTAAGATATATGCAAAAATCTTATCATATAGAATAAATAAAATAGTTCAAACAATATTACGTGAGGAACAAAATGGATTTAGAAAGGGTAGGTCAACTATAGATTGCGTTTTTACAAGGGCCCAATCAATAGAAAAAAGAGAATTTAATTTATTCACGTATATAGCTTTTGTTGATTATACTAAAGCATTTGGTAGTATAAGTAGAAATAAATTATGGAACATATTAGAAATGAAAGGAATTCCTCAACACCTTATAAGAGCCATTCGGAGTTGTATATAGAAACAAATTTTTAAATAGACTGCGGAGATAAAATTAGTAAACGAAAAAAAAATACAAATAAACCATGGAGTAAGAATAGGGTCCGTTGTCACCGATTATATTTAATTTATACTTGGACCATGTCATAAATGAATGGCAAAAACAAATTAATATAAATAGTGTATTGACAACTCTGCTTTTTGCAGACGATCAAGTAATAATGACAGCATCAGAAAATGCTTTACAACAATTCCTCTATACTTTAAATAATATCTCTCTAAAATACAATTTAAGAATATCTACATCTAAAACAAAAATATTAGCTCTGAAAGGAAAATGTGCAATAAGAACATAAATAGTGATAAACAATGTAATTATATTTGGTTCGTCTTCCGGGCTTATAGGCCGTGGTCTGGTTGTCTTCTTACTCGACGTTTCGTCTACTGCTGCGGTAGACCTCATCAGGAGATACTGCGTGCTCTCTGTGAACTCCTCAACAGTCGGCTGCAGACTGGCTGGTGGTTGGAAACTGTCTCTCTTTTTATAGCTAAACCCTGGGTGGGGGGGGGGTTTCTGCATTTGCTGTTGTGCCGATTGCAGAAGTCATAGGCTTCGTTGTCGTGTTATGCAGTGCTGGGATCCAAATTTTGTTTATCTTCATGTTTTCTTCGGCCTATAAGCCCGGAAGACGAACCAAATATGGATCAAGACGCCGGCCGTGAAAGCCTACAATTATAAATGTAATTATAGACCAAATTTAGAATTTTAATTATTTGGGATGTCATTTAGGTAATTACAGAAATTTAGATAAACACACTAAACATACGAGTACAACGATTCAATTATCTATGTGGCACAATTCAAGTATTTTATTGAATAAAAACTAGAAAAGAAACTATTTTAAAATTTTACAAAGTACTGGCAGTTCCATCTCTTTTCTATGAATGTGAAACCTGGACATTAAACAAAGGCAGACAGTAAACAAATAGATGCTGCAGAAATGAAAATGTTGAGAGCAAACAGCAGGATATCAAAGGACCGATGAAAAGAAAACGAAGATATAAGAACAGAACTTAATATATTTAATCTCTGTGAAAGAATAAAATACTATCAAAATGCTTACCTTCAGCACGTATTATGAATGAATGAACAGCGCATACCAAGAAAAATGTATAATTATAAACCAAAAGGGTGAAGATTGTTGGGAAGACCATTGAGGAGATGGAAGGACCAATTCGACCTATAATTAGATCGGAACAGGCCATTGGGCTTAATCCTTATTGTTGTTGATGATGATGATAATAATAATAATATTAGCCATAATTACAGGAAGTGAATTATACAAGGAATGATTGACTAACATTGAACTCAGGAATGGGTTGTATGGAAAACAACCTCATATCCTTACAACCATGAATCTGGCGATTCACTGGAATCATAGTTGTGCTTTGCACCTTTAAAAGGAATTACATGTGTGATAGCCCCCGTTGTTTTCCACACCGGTAAAATGATGAGGATGATAGTTATGATGGCCGGATGATTTTCGGGGACCGTTGGGCCCTAAGCGTCCTGACATTTGTATAACAGGTTACAAAAACCCCGAAAATATCTCACCCTAGAGGCTGTCCCGCTGCGTTACAAGGAAGTACGCTTCTTCGAGACCACAGCGATGGACATTGTTACGAATATGATAGATTTGAAAAGTTCTGTAATTCTTGTATAAACGTTTTCACAACGTGTGTATATATATATATATATATATATATATATAGTAAAGTAAAGTAATCCCACAACAGGCCTCAGGAGGCCCTTGGGGTAGTAGGAGGTTAAGGCTCCCACTTTTTCCAGACAATCGGCACTTTATGTCAGTCGGGTTGTCAGCCTTTACCCCCAGAACAAGCGTCTGGTACTCATTTCAGTTAGAGGCTGAGTCGACCCCAGGGTCATATATATATATATATATATATATATATATATATATATATATATATAATATGACATGATAAGAAAAATACTCGGACGGGCATTTATTTTTCTTATGTCAATTTAAGGTTGCATTGCTCAAATTAATTTATATGCACATCATATAATGATAGGTGGTATGGCGGGATCCAGTTCAGGAACCGTTACAGGCCATGAGATATAAAATTGACTGTAAAAATTAAAATTGAGAAGATTGCTTAGGTCAAATTTATACAAAAGTAAAATACTTGTTTACTTACTTACTAACTGGCACTATCGAACTCGTAGGTTCATGACCGCACGAACATAAGCTCTCCATACATCCCTATCCTGAGCTAATGCTTTCCAATCATTCCCTGTATAATCTACTTCCCTCAAATCATAGTTAATGTTATTCTCCCACCTCATTCTTGGTCTACCAACTGGTCGTTTTCCCTCTGGCTTTCCTACAAGAAGCTTCCATGCAAGTCTTTCATTCCCCATACGTGCAACATGTCCTGCCCATCGCAGTCTATGAGACTTAACTGTTCTTATTATATCTGGCTTCCTGTAAAGACCATGTAGTTCATTGTTAAGTAGTCTTCTCCATTCACCTGTCTGTTCATCTCTCTTTGGTCCAAAAATTTTCCTATGTACTTTATTCTCATATACTTGAAATCTCCTTTCTTCTCTTAAAGTAAGAGTCCATGTTTCGCACCCATATAATATAACTGGTAGAATAAGAGTTTTATATATTTTCAGTTTAACGTCTTTTGAAAGGAGTTGGGACATCAAGAGTCTCTGTAATGTATAATAGCACGCATTTCCAGAATTGAGCCTATGTTTAATTTCTTTTTGCATCTCATTCCTATTTGTGATTATTGTTCCTAGGTATTTGAATTCAGCCACTTCCTCAAAATTTCCCTCATTTGTCATTAGCTGTCCATTTCCATTATTTAATGAATTTCTACGTGTAACCATATGTTTAGTTTTATTGATATTTACTTCCAGTCCTAATTTCTTAGTGTTACTCAATAGTGTCTGCGTGTTGGCCTTTAGTATCCCCTCGCTATCGGCCAATAGTACATCATCAGCATAAACTAACAGCTTATTAATACCATTCAGTTGTAAGCCTTCCTCATTCTCTAAAGATTTAATGCCATGCTCTAGTACAAAATGAAATAGTAGAGGAGATAGTGCATCTCCTTGCTTCAACCCATTCTGGATTTCAAAAGTGTCTGAAAACTGTTTGCCTACAAGCACCCTACTCTTTGAGCCATTTAGACACATTCGTATAAGTCCAACTAACTTTTTAGGAATTCCGAACTCCAGCAGGTTACTATATAACTTCTCCCTCTTAATTGAATCATATGCTTTTTTGAAGTCTACACATAGTTGATGTACAGTACCATTATATTCCCATTTCTTTTCTAAAATCTGTCTTATACTAAAAATCTGATCTGTTGTAGACCTGATTCTTCTAAATGCACATTGATGATCTCCTAGAATGTCATCAATATAGGGAGTAAGTCTGCTTACTAATATATTTGTTAGAATTTTGTACGAAGTTGAAAGTAATGAGATGCCCCTATAGTTGTTGCAATCAGTTTTATCTCCTTTCTTATAAATTGGTACGATAATTATTGATTCCTTCCATTCATCTGGAAGAGCTTCTTTTTCCCAAATTATACTAAGCAACCAGCGTATCTTGTCTATCAATTTTTTTCCCCCTGATTTTATCAGTTCTGCTGGGATCTCATCTGAACCTGAAGCTTTATACATCTTCAATTTTTCAATTGCCATTTCAACCTCTAATGCACTTGGCTCTGCGACTAGCATTTCTGCTGTCTGTAACTTATCCTCCTCAATGTCCTGTTCTGTATGTACAGTACATTTAGTAGCTGATTAAAGTAACTTTTCCATTTATTTAATATACTCCTGGAATCTGCAATCATATCCCCATTTTCATTCCGAATTATGTTTGTTCTAGCCTCAAACCCTTTCTTCTCTATACTAATTCCCTGATATAATTCTCTAATGTTCCTATTTTTTGCGTTCATTTCAAGATCATTAATCTTTTCGCTCAAATATTCTCTCTTTTTACTCTTTAGTAACTTGGTGGTTTTCCGTCTAATACAACCCAGTTGTTCTAAATTTACCTCATTTGGCTCGTGTAACCATTTCATTTTTGCTAGCTTTCTTTTGTTTACAATGTCGGCACATTCCTCATCAAACCATTTCTTGTTTTGCCTCTTTTTTAAACAACCAATGCTTTTTGATGCTGACAATTTAATAGTATCTCTTATAGCCTCCCATTCTTTATTTATATCTGTTTCTTCTTCGTTTGCCACATTGTCATCTGAAGATTCCAGTAGTTTAAATCTATTAGCAATTTTGATTTGGTATTCTTGCCGCATTTCATCATTTTTCAAGTTTTTTAATTCAAATTTTACAGAATCATCTTTAGCATTTGTTCCTCTCATAAGTGATAGCCGTTGTCTGATTTTCACTCTGACCAGATGATGATCCGAATTACAGTCTGTCCCTCTAACTGATCTAACATCAATGATGCTACTGTGCCAGCGTTTATCCACTAATATATGATCTATCTGGTTCCGAGTTTCTCCATCTGGGGACGTCCAGGTGTATTTATGAATATCCTTATGCTGAAATGTTCCGCTCTTAACAATGCGATTCTTTGATGTGGCAAATGTGACTAATCTAACTCCGTTGTCGTTACTATCTTCATGAAGACTGAATTTGCCTACTGTTGGTTTGAATATATCTTCCCGCCCCATTTTTGCATTAAAATCTCCTAAGATAATTTTCATGTGATATCGTGAAAGGCTATCAAATAAGCATTCTAATTCTTCATAGAACTCATCCTTGATCTTGTTATCTTTATCTTCTGTGGGGGCATGTACATTTACAATTATAAAATCATGTTGTTTACCCTTTAGAATTATGTATGTTACCCTATCACTAACAAACTTAATATCTCGGATAGCGGATAGGATCCTCCTCTCGACTAAAACACCCGTTCCAAATGCAGGTCTTTCTGCACCCCCGTAGTATAATGCAAAACTTCCTGATTCCTGACTACCTTCTCCTGGCCATCTAACTTCCTGTAAAGCGACTATATCCAAGAGTGATTTATCTAATTCCCGCGTTAATATATCTAGTGGCCCCGCTATTGTATAAAGTCCTAACATTCCATGTTCCTAGGAACCTGTTCCTGTGTTTGAGCCTTTGGCATGGGTTCCCTGAAGTAGTCCCCGTCCGGAGAACCGAATGGGGGACTATTTGACCTCCGGAAAATTTTACCCCAGTTGAACCCATGTCCGCATTTCTTGACGGTTGTATTTTTACGGTGAAAGATCGTCACTCTTTCGCCCAAGGTACTTTTTTCGTCTGGCTTATCACCTTCGACCAGTCCGGCATGGGTAACCCTATCGGCAGCAATGCTACCGCCGGCATAGCTCTCAGGATCATTTAAGCACGCAAGCCACTCCACCAGGACAAGGTAAAGATACCATGGAGGGAAAGTAAAATATTTATTATATTTACACATATCATCACTACACTTCGTTAATATGATTGTAAGTTCTTGGTCATATTAAGTTTACTTCACTGTGCACTTCACTTTATTTCTGGTGAATAATTTAGATAAATGTAGAATTTAACGTGCTTACACACGGTGCGAGGAATATACGTCTTCTAGTCATGATAATTTTCCCTCAACTGACGCTTAGAGCAAATACAATCACGTAAAAAGATTTTAGAATAAAATAGAATGTATTTATTTAGCCTAATGGAGTTAAGGCCATGTGGCTTTCTCTTCCGCTCACTAGGACAAACATATGTTACATTAGAAATATAAAAAAATAAAATAACAGTACGTACTAGACAATTAATTGTCTGGTAAAACTGAACAATAATAAAAATGTGTAATAATACAATAAAATTAATACAATTACAATTTAACTATTAGAATAATGTATACTAAAAGGAATAACAGCTCGAATCTACTATACATGAAAAGAAACGAAAAAATATACACAAAGAAAGTAATAAATTGCAATGAATTAATCTATCGCTTATATATAACTTATATATATATATATATATATATATATATATATAAATAAGGCATTAGGTAAATATATTGGCAAATATCAATACTACTTATTAAATAAAGAAAGGAAAAGAAACAAATTATTAATAGTTAACAAAGTAATATTAGTGAGATGTTTCTGTTAATAATTTTATTTTGAATTTGTTTCTGAAAGATGGTAAAGTTTGGCAGTCTCTGACATAGGGTGGAAGAGAATTCCATGTTCTAGCAAGAGAAAATATAAAAGATTTCGAGTAATAGGTAGTGTGATGAGGATATAAAGGACAATGTGCTGATGGGATCGATTATCTTATTTATGTGTATCAGAGAGTCTAGCGAAGCGGCGTGATAAATAATAATGTAATGATGTATATAATATTTTATAGAGAAGAGATAGGGAATGGATGGTTTTACGACCTTGTATATGAAGCCATGACAATTGTTCCAGGGATGGTGTAACGTGGTCAAATCTGTGAATACCACAAATAAAATGTATGCAAGAATAATAACACGTTGAAGTCTTAAAACAAAGCTTCTCGAAAGTTCCAGGATTTACGTAAATTAAAGTGGTAGCCCTGAATGAACAGGAACGCCTATGATATAACATGAAAACCAATCAGGAAAATTCATAATTAATTAACACCTCCTATAAGAGGACGAACCATATAATTGCCAACCTGGTGCAAATAAAATCAGGCTGTGACTTGTATTTTCAAGAACAAAGGACTCTGACGTAAATAGCAGGAGCAGGTGCATAGAAGCGAATCGAACCTTCTGTAAATAGCCTCCATGCAATGAGCACTGTATAAAGTACGTATATTACGCAACAAAATGTAAATCTATAAATTTAAAATAAATTATTATTGGAAGTGAGAGTGGAATTTAAAGATCATCCAATAGGTTTTTCAAAATGTGTACTATACCTAATTAGATATATAGATTTATATTTTTGGCACAATGAGTTTTAAAAAGGTATAAACATTACGTAAACCAGTAGCATTAATTTTATGAAATTTCAGATTCCACATCAGGATGCACGTCAAATTGTTTAATCGCGTGTTACAGTGAGATGATCAAATTTGTGTAATGCACATTTGAAGTTTCTATCATATACATCACCAATGCCAATTTACAAATTGATACGGAAATGATTTCTCTCTGTTAATAATACCGTACATATTCTAATGATAAATGATTACTTTTTATTTAGCCCTAAAATTAAATAAGTACTCACTATATTCATTTATACTAAATAAATTGTATGCCTAAATATTATATATTGGTTAAATTCATGGTAAGTCCCGAATGGCCTACAGAGTGTTAAAACATCTTAAGTTGAGAAGACAAGGTGACTATTTTACAGTTTTATTCGAATGTTCTATTATTGTAATATTTATTGATTACCCTTGCTTGTATACCTCTAAATGTATCTAGTATATTTGGGTTTATTTATATTTTGTCGAACATTCGTATATTTTATTGAATATTGGAGTAGATGGTATATCATTTTCGTTTTCCCAGGCTTTTCAAAAAATTAATATAATAAAATAACAAATAGTGTGAAAAAAACTACCGGTACATATTATAATATAGAATGTATTCTTACCTTAGAAATCTGCCCCTGTTGTTTCTTACATTTAACAATAATAGATATCTCCTCAGTTTTTCCATTTTCAGTTGTTGTTACAGTAGCTCTGTAAATTTCACTGCTATAATGATCACCTGCTGCTCCAGTTCGTTTGATATCAAAGGAAATTATTTTTTTATCAGAATGTTTTCCATCATATTTCAGAGCCTTCTCAAAAAAATCGCTAGTAATCCAATACGGCACACTTTCAGCCATTTTGTTACCTATAGGGAATCAATTTTGTTTTTATATTTAAAAAAATGTCTAAAAAAAGCTCCTATATTTATGTAAAGTCAGCTATGAAGAAAGTTAGAACTACCTCGTGATGAAAACATCATATCTCCGGTAGTATTTACCTTTCGTTGCGTCACATATTTTTTCTGTCAAATAAGGGTATATTTTTTCTCTAACATGTATATATATATATATATATATATATATAGTGTTCTGTTCTAAATATATATATATATATATATATATATATAGTCTGTAAGTAAAATTTCTGAAATATATATATATAGAGTGTTCAGAAATTTTACATACAGACTTTTAGAGCTTCTAGAGAGGACTGACTAGGTAAAGGTTTGAATAGGAACTTTTACCCGGAATCATATTGTTTTCGTGCTGCAGGTATAAAAAGTTCGGATTAAGCCTTAAAATCTGCCGGTTTAAATTGTTAGTAAATTTAATGATTTATGGCTCAATTAATTACATTAACAATTCCCTGATTCCGTGAAAATGTCTAATGCCAACAGACAAATAAAGAAACTTTACTTTTTACTGTAAGAATAAGATGCAACGAATGCACCAGAACCTGATTAGCAGTTACAATGTGTGTAACGAGCCACATTGAACCGCTATTGTATTAACCACTATGTTAAATACAGGTATTCAAAAGGTTGCGCACAAATTTCAGGAGCTTATAGAAGGGTCGAAATGCAACAGCTTTTGATTAGTAACTTATGGTCTGGAAAGTAATCCTGGGTCAGTACAAGCCTGGGAAAGATAGGATGGACAAGAAATTATTTTGTGCACACGCTTAAGCAAATCTAAATGTATTCACCAATTTCGTTATACAACATTAGGTGTTCAAAATGCCTATCACCACATTGAATACTGGCATATCATCGTCGTAGAAAGTTCTGGCTAGCAAGTACATCACGCACCTCACGAACTTCATCAGATGCTCCACGTATTGGCGCGAGAAGTTCTTCTTGGTTGGGAACTGATGTCTTGTACATAAGGCTTTTGATATGCCCCCAGAAGAAAAATTCAAGAGGCGTCAGAACAGAGGAGCGGGATGGCCATGCAATTGAACCTTTCCTTCCGATCCAACACCCGGGATAAGTGTCATTGACTAAGTTACGGACTTGAAGAGTGAAGTATGCTGATATTTCGACTAAATTCATCCACAATTTTACGACGCACGATAAGTGGTACATCCTCTAAAGTTCTGGAAGAACTTCTTGGACGAAGGCCTTATACTTATTCCATTCAAGGTTGCGGCAGGAGGTACGGTCCGATTATGTGATCACCAATAAAACCGGCCTATAGATTCACTGAAAACCAATGATAACGGTGATGTTGGAATGCAACGTGGGGATTGTGCCGCGCCGAAACATAGCTGTTACGACAATTAAAGAACCCATATCTGGTGAACTATCCGTCATCGGTGAAAAACACGTTGCTTAAAAAGCTGGGCTCATGCTTACAACGGTCAATCCATTAATAAAATGGAAGTCGTCGTGGGAAATAATCCACACTCAATCACTGAACTTTCTGATGGATTATATGGGTGCAGCTGGTTGTTATATAGAACACACCAAACACTACGTTCGGAAATTTCCATAGTATGAGCGATGGCACGCGTGCTGGTAGATGTATCTTCTTCCACCTGAGCAAGAACTTCCTCTTCCATAGCCACTGCTCTAATCGTACGTGACCGGCCTACATGACGCAATGGACGCAAGGAATCTGTCTCCCCGAGTCGATAATGAACGTTTTGAAACGTTCGAGGATGTGATTTACGTCTCATCGGATATTGTACGCTGTAGAAACGTTGAGCTTCGTATGCATTACCATTTGCTGTACCGTGTATTCCATTTCACAAAAATCACGAACGCAGCTACCTTCAAAGTAATGATGCAGTGGGCTTTTACAGTACACTTCAGGTACCGTACTTCAGCAGACTAGTACACAAGTGCAATACTGGCACTGAACATTATGCCAACAGACAGAGTGTCATCATAAATTCACGCAGTAGCGTATCGAATCCAGTGCCTATCTAAAGAGTAAGCGTAGACCCGCGTTGAGGTTCCCGACTTTCCCAGGCTTGTACTGACCCAGAATTACATTGCAGACTATAAGTTACTAATCAAAAGTTGTTACATTTCGACCCCTCTATAAACTCCGGAAATTTGTGTGCAACCTTTTGAATCACTCTGTATTGCAGAACAGTTTGGTTAGTTGGCGTTTGAACAATTATCTTACAATAATATAGTAAAATTTATTTATTTTTCCTTTGTCATTAGAACTGTGAGGAGTTATTGCACTCCCAATATGCATTCGAGTTCTCCTTATTCTCGTCTTCTTGAATTTAGACATTCTCATGAAATCAGCAAATGTTGAGTTATGTATTTGTAATTAATAGTCATTACATTGCTATCGATTTATCCCCTGAACACGAGGAGAATTTAACGTTTAAGGCGAAATAAATTTACCCGCTGCACGAAAACAGTTCCGGAAGTTTCCTATAGAAGACATCTACAAAACCTTATAATTGTGTAATAGAAATTTCCGCACATCTTGTATATCTTAAACCATTCAGTGTATATATATATATATATATATATATATATATATATATATATATACATAAGCAATTCCCTGAAAATCTATTGGTACACCTATCTCTTAACTGTTTGAGGTAAGACTATGCAACTTTCAAGACATTTAATTCAATGCATGGTCTACTTTAGCAGGAAATTTTTGAAAGTAGACTCTCACAAGCTATTGTTTCATTTATTAATTAAATAAGAATTAAACATAGTTTTATTTGATTTTCATATTTATTATATAATTCAGTGTACCGAAACAGCTGTCACTGAATTATATAATAAATATGAAAATCAAATAAAACTACGTTTTATTTTTATTTAATTAATAAATATGGATTTTCATCAAGTAAACACCAACTCAATTGATTATTGTTTCATTAATAATTTAAGTGGAAAAGAAATAGTAATTTCTGATTATAAGTCAAGATGGATTCGACATGTTCATCGAATGGAAGATCACAGAATACCCAAACAAATGTTAAGAGATATCAACCTGCAGGAAGAAGAAGACCAGGACGTCCACTCAAAAGACTTTTGGATGTGTGTTTCTCTTGAGGCCGAAACAGGTCAACAAATGGCCTAAATTCGTGAATGTAGGGCCTACTATGATGATGATGATGATGAAGAAATAGTAATTTTTCAAAGTTAATATTTAATAAAGTATTAAACACAATACTACAATCAAGTCCACCGCTGTGGTATTGATATAGCGTGCTGCCTTGTCACGCAGCGGGCCTGGGTTTGATCCCCGGTCGGGACAAGTTTCCTGGGTGATTTTTTTTTCGGGGTTTTTCCTCACCTGTAAGACAAATGTCAGGAAACGTTAAACCCTAAACGGTCCCAGAACATCAACTAGCCATCATTATCATCATTAACGTATTCACTAAGTTTAGCATTAAAGCCTCTCCTGGCGCATCAATACTATCATCACATCATCGGGGCAGTGTAACTCCATCTTCTAGGCGCCTCAATCTCTGAAGTGAGTTACAATAACGCCACACCAGGAGAGAGTACCAGAAAGTGGAAAATGACAATGTGCTAGCATTGAATAAAAACTACAGCCTCTAGGGCAGATTTTTTTTAACTTTCTTATTTATTGTAGAAGAGAAGACGGTACTTTTAACATAGGTATAGGAAGAACAAACGTTTGTAGTCTGATTTCATAACTAACGTGTACATAATAGTTTATGGTATCTAAAATATAGTTGCATATTTTTAAAACTAAATCATCCTGTACTAAGTCAAGTAATTGTAATAATATCGAGTAATTAGTCGCAGAGATATAATTTTTATTAGTTACTTTTTATTCATCTTCACAATAGTCCACAGAGTCAGTTGCAGTAGCTCATCACACACACACACACACACATACATACATACATATATATATATATATATATATATATATATATGGACATTGGCATCTTTTAAGAGAAATCTAAATTTATATTTGCTCTAACCTCGACTTCATTATTACCTAGTGTAAGGTATATATATATATATATATATATTAATTGGTTTTTTCTCGTATAATTTATCATATTTATATATAATAATAATTATTCTATTATTATTATTATTAAATTATTATTGTAATTAGCTTAAGTATTATTATTGTTATTATCGTATAAAGTGTTGCTTGTAGATGAAATTTACATTGCTACATTTATTGTACCTTTAATTGTTTATAACTAGTATAGTGTATATCTATATTTGTCAAATATTTATTTGTATTTGTGTTGGCTGAGTGGAAGAGAAGGCCTTAACTCTGCCAGAATAAATAAAGCATTATTATTATTATTATTATTATTATTATTATTATTATTATTATTATTATATATCGATGCTATAATTAAATTTTGACATAGAGCAATGAAAGCCTAATATGGCATGAAAAGAAAAATAAATGCTTGGAGGGATTTTAAACCGGACCTCGGAATTGATACTTCAGTGCGCTGCCACTTACGCTATCCAAGCAATCCTAGCACAAACATGTATTTTTACATATATTCTGTAATACAAGAAGTAGCGGGAACTCGGTCTCACTGCCCTCTACTAGCTACTGTCACAAGTAAGCAAATTAAAGAGAATTTTTATTTTATAGCAGTGACGCTTCTTTATTTCGATGTTATAATTAAATTTATATAAATAAATATAAATATTTGTGCTAGGATTGCTTACATAGTGTAAGTGGCATCGCACTGAAGTAGGAATTCAGAGATCCGGGTTCAAATCCCCATTCAAGCATTTATCTTTCTTTTCATGTCATATATATATATATATATATGGAACGATAAGAAAAATAAATGCCTGGACGGGATTCGAACCCGGATCTCTGAGTCTGTACCTCAATGTGATATCCATTACACTACCAGGCGAATCCAATTCAAACACTTATTTTTTCTTATATCCCGTCCAGGCATTTATTTTTCTTATCATTCCATATTAAGCTTGCATTGCTCAATGTTAAACATTTAATTATAACATCTATAAAGCGTCACTGCTATAAGGTAAAAATATTCTCTTTAATTTGCTTACTTGATAGTAGATTCGAGCTGTTATTCCTTTTTTATTCATTGTATCATTAATTTAATTTTAATTGTATTTAGTTTCATTCTATTATTAGACATTAATTTCATTATTATTCAATATGACAGATAATGAATTGTTCAATAACTATTATTGTAACTTTTTTTTGTATTCATATGTAACATGTTTGTCCTGTCTAATATGACTACTATTGTAATTTTTTTGTATTCATGTGTAACATATGTTTGTCCTGTTTTATATGACTATTATTGTATTTTTTTTTGTATTCATATGTAACATATGCTTGTTCTGGTGAGTGGAAGAGAAGGCCACATGGCCTTAACTCCACCAGGCTAAATAAATAAAATAAATAAAAAAAATAAATAAAAAGACCGAGTTCTCGCGACATCTAGTAATAATGGAGAGTATAATACATATATAAGAAAAATAAGTGTTTGAATTGGATTCGCCTGGTAGTGTAATGGATATCACACTGAGGTACAGACTCAGAGATCCGGGTTCGAATCCCGTCCAGGCATTTATTTTTCTTATCATTCCATATTAAGCTTGCATTGCTCAATGTTAAACATTTAATTATAACATATATATATATATATATATATATTATATATATATTATAAATTTTGGCAGATGTTCAAAATTAGACAAAATAAGAAATACTGTCATAAGAAAAAAAATGAATATTGGTTATTCAATAGTAGATTATATACGGTATAAGCAGTTAAAATTTTGTATTGGCACGTACGACGAATGCAAGAAGAAATATTACCCAGGAAAACATTGGAATGGTGTCACCTGGAAGAAGGAGGAGAGGAAGACCTCGAAACTCTTGAATGCAGGAAATAAGAACTGGAATGAGAGCAAGAGGACTGGAGGACATTAATTGGATGGAGAGAGACGAGTGAAGAAGGAAAATAAAACTTTAGGCACAGAAAGATGTGTAAACATTAAAATTCTGTATATAAATATATATAAATTTTGACTTTAAACAAAAAAGGTCAAATGTGGCATAAAATAAATAAATGTCCTGAACCGGGATTTGATCCCAAAACCTCTTTATACCTTACTGAACTACTAATGACACCACTCAGACTCCGTGCAATCTTTCATTTTTGTTTCCTAACATAAGTAGGAGCAGAACGACGCTTGCAGTGCCATCTTATGATCGGTAAAATCAGGTCACGAGGGAAATCCGTTGTTTTTATTTTCCCGCTCATTACTGGCAGATCAAATGGAAATAAATCATTCTAATTTCAAGAGTTGTTGCTACTTCCTGCTTTTAAGATAGCCCGCTAGACGATATGAACCCAGAAAGAATGTCTTGCTTCTTCATCGACACGTCACCTTAACTCTGAGGAACATCGGTTTGGAACTGGAATAGAATACTCAGTTCTTTCAGAAGGTCACGCGTCTACTAATGACATTACCAAATTCAAAGATCTTGGAAGTAAAATGGAGTGCGTGTATGTTTAAAAATTACTGTTTGTACCTTTGATATATTAGACGCACCCTATTTTATGACAGTTTTAAAGATAAAAAGTTTGTCTTCTATATTTGAAAAATCGTATTTACAATAAAGTGCTTAGAGTAATTTTTGGAATAAAGAGAAACGAACAGCCAGGTGAATGGAGAAAACTACTTAAATGATATTCATAAATTTCAATGTAAATCTATAGTTAAAAGTACAATCATGTACCGTAGTCTGCGATGGGAGGCACATTTAGCGCGAATAGGGAATGGACGAGGAACGTGGGAACTTGTGAAGGAAAACCAGAGAAAAAATCGCATAAAGTTGAAACCAAGAATAAGGAGTGAAAAAACATTAACCTAGACATGAGATATGTGAATTTTAGAGGGATGATTGGGGAAGGTTTCACTAGTTAATTAGTAAGGGATGTGTGGCCAGCTGAGCATTAGTTAGTTATCAACTAGCAAAATCATTAACATTTTTAGAAAAATAAAATCGACACGTAAATTTAATAGAACATTATTTTCATTCTTATATTATATTTAATTTTGGTTACTTATTATTTTAATATTGTCCATTATTAAGAACTTTTATATGTATGCACTGCTGCCATCTATACCTAACAGTTATATACTAAGTAAAATTTGAGAATGGAGTGTAATATAACACCGAAATCAATAATCTTCAGTTGTTTGTACATTGAGATAAAGTGATTTCTCCTGTATCGTATAGGAAATTCCGTTGCATTTGAACTGGGTAGTAATTGTTCATGTTACGTACACCGCTGTGGTCTAGCTAGAGGTGGCGTACTGCCTTGTCACGCAGCGGGCCCGGGTTCGATCCCCGTCGGAACAAGTTTCCTGGATGAGGATTTTTTCGGGGTTTTTGTTCACCTGTAAGATAAATGTCAGGAAACTTTAAGGCCCAAACGGTCCCAGAACACTGACCATCATTATCATCATTAATATAATATTCGCCTAATTAGATTAAGTTTAGTTTAAGGCCTCTCCTCTCGCATCATTACCATCATCATCAACTCTCATATCATCGGGGTAGCGTAACCCCGCATTTCAGGCGTCCCAACCTCAGAAGTGGGTTACAAGTACGCCATGCCAGTATAGAAAACCAGAAATATCGAAACGACTACCTGGGGCTTTGGGAAAACAAATCGTTCCCGTTACTTCTCTTGGAAGCATAGGGACTTTGTGAAAGCAAGGCATCGGACTCTGTTTTTTTTTTTTGCCAAATTCCTAATTCCATTCCAACTTTTGCTATATCGTTCAATTTCTGTTATTACAGTGCTGTGCCATGTAATTTTTTGGCCTTCCTCTTTTTTCTAGGCAATCGTTATGAATTCCATTATAGAGCTCTCTTTGGCACACTTCTGGTTCTCTTCTGAGTGTGTGCCCAATCCATTTACATTTGTGGTATTTAATTTCTTTCCAGATCTCATCCTATAATGTTATCCTCCAAAGTTCCTCATTTGAAACGGTTTGTGGCCACCAGATTATCAAAATAAATTTAGGCATGTATTTATACGTACTTGCAATTTTTTAATATAATGAAATTGTTCCTTTCCAAGTCTTACACCCATATAGTTTTCACATAGGTATTTACTAGTTTTAAATTAGTTTTAGCTGGTATTTGTTTGGATCTTCATATTGCTGAGTACTGTGAGAATACAGGTATTAAGTTTCTTAATATCTTCATCTATTCCACCCTTGCTTTATATCATAAATACTGCAATTCTGATACCTCCCCTATTTCTGTACCATTGTACAGCATTTTAATTTCAGTTACATTATTTACTCTCATTATTTATTTTTTGTTTATTCAGGCACATGCCAGACGTGCTTGCTGCCTTCTCCAGGTTTCTTAATTTACTTTCGATGTCAGAGAATCTGTGAGCTAATAAACCATCATCATGTTCTAGATCAGGGGTCACCAATTAGATTTCGTGGAGGTCCATTTTGAAAGTAGTAAATTAAGTCGAGGTCCGGAACCACAGTTGATTAAACATACCAAGCTTTTATTAAGTAATGAATATTATAAGGAAATTATTTAAATTATGTTAATTCTAATAATTGTTAATAAGTTTATGATAAACTTAACATATGGTCATAGTATAATATTTAAATATCTCACCTCACAAATTTCGTGTTTTTCAGGATACCAGGTTTTAAACGGAATCCCGTTCATCTTCAGTCAAATCTCCCGTTCATCTCAGTACTGTCAACCGAGCCAATAATAATACTATCATGACATGAAATTTAGTACAAATGGTGTATTCGATGTATAACCGGATTTAAAAATTTGTATTAATTCGATATTTAACCGGTCCGGAGACCAAAGCCCCAGGGTCCGGATCCGGACCTCGGTCGACCAATTGGTGACCCCTGTTATAGATGTTCAAGTATATCTTTCAGTTTCCATTTATAGATGTTCAAGTATATCTTTCAGTTTCCATTGAATCCCTCTACAACTTCGATTAGAAGCATTTTCCATTTTGTCGTCAAAGGCCAACATAAATAAGAATGGTGACAGCAAAACACATTTGTCTTACTCCGCTCTGACAAGGAAAATGTTCTAACAGTCTGCCCTGTGTGATATGTAATATACATAAGTTCGATAAGAATAATGAATGTTTCTGCTTTCCAATCTATATCAGCTTTTCCATATTTGCTGATTTCAACAGGTAAAATAATCAAATTCCTCAGCAAATTAAATTTACGTTCAGATTTTGTTAGTTTACGGCAAAAATTTTAATTAAATCGTATGCATCCTATTTTGTTGCGAGAGAACAAACACGGCGGCCGCTAGAGCGATATTTTAATTTCGGATTTGCGAGTAAAATTCCATTTCTAACGATCAGATTTTCCTGATATTTGGAATACATCCTATTAGTTCAATAGAATATGTTAATTTCGTTATAAGAATTGAAATTAACGGCCACTAGAACAATTTTAAATGTTTTCTTGAAGTCTAACTCCCTCTCTGGCTTGCTTAATCTTGCTCCCATCTTAAATAAATCCTACGCTCTTTTAATCTACTGCTACATTCCGAATTTGCTTCTGAAAAATGCACATTCCTGCCTCTAGGGTAATGAAAGTAACTACCTCACCGACACTATCGAACACATAGGTTCATGATTCAGATTTAAGCTCTTATCCTAAGCTAGTGTTTTTCAATCATCCTATGTATAATTTATTGTCCTGCTTCATATTTGAGCTACCTAATGGGTCCTTTCCCTTTGTTTTTACAAGGGCTCCCCATATGTCTTTAATTTCCCATTCATGCCAATCTCAACCTACGAAACTTAACTCCTTTTTTATTACGTCTTGTTTCCTATGCAGATCATGTAACTCACTTTTCCGTTTTTTTTCTTCTCCATTCACCTGTCTCTTCATCTCTTTTTAGTCCAAACATGTTGTTATATACCCGTAATTAAATACATTTACGTCATGCAAATGTTCCGTGTCCATTAAATAGGATCGATGAACATATTTTTCAGATATATTTTCATTTCTATAACTTCAAAAACTACATTTATTCGGAATTCATTAAACCAAAGGGACAAGAGAGGTTTGTTCCTTTAAAAACAAGTATAACCTACTAGCAATTTACTGTAGCCAAATTAAAAAAATTCGTCACGCAGGAATTGCGTAAAATGATATAATTCCTGAAAAATTAGAATTTATTGTCTGAGTTTGCTGGTTTACGGAATATATTTATTTATTTTTTTTAAAATTAGAAACTCAATATTCAGATGTCAGTTTATTTAAAAGTGTTGTACTGCAGTAAAATTAATCATGCATAACCGTAAGTTGTTACTCACTTATTTTATGTTGTTGTATAATTTGATATCAATTTAAATGTTCGATTTTGCTGGTTGACGAACTGTAACTTACTATCTGTTGTTAATTGCTGTATACCAAGTTTGGATTCCTTGAAACAAAAATTGCGGCCGTTAGAGCGTTAACACACACATAAAAAAAATGTATATATTAATTTTGATAATCCGCATTTTCGGTATCTATAGATGGTATTGTTGAAAATCTGTATTTTTTAAAATATCTTCAAGAGAACAACCTCAATAACTACATTTGTTTCGAATTGTGTTAATTATCACCTCTTGATCAGATGATGATTCCAATAGCCTCTGAATCGCGTTTGATAACGTGATATTTGTTGGAGATATAGAGCTGATTTATTGAGCATTGAAGATAACCATGAGCGTCATTATCGATTATACAGTTATTTCCAGACACGTGAACAAATTTACAAGGTAAGTCACTCCACTTAAGATTGCATAACTTAATCAACGTTATATAATTGTTGCGGCATATCTCCCAACATTAATCTTTCCTTGTGCCTAACTAATACTAAATTAACATACAAGAATGGGGAGCTAAGTTTTTACGAAGGGAAGTTGAAATGACTATTTAACTCATGCCCCAAATGGGAATCAATGACCAATCACGTTTCAATGATTTCTGTTTTACAACCAATCAGAGTCGTGTTTTACCAAATATTTATCAGTGTTATAATTACCATATTAAAGAAAGCTCCTCCTTACAATATTGCGTTCCTTTGGCAATAAATAGTAAGATCTGGTTGCAGTGATAAACAAATGAAGCAGTAGAAGCGTACCTATCGTTTCTCATTTGTTTTCAAACATCGCCGTTTACATTAAATATATAAATATTTTAAAATAATTATAGTTAAATAATGATTTGTGAGTAAACAGCTTAATTTTATTCGGTTAAATAGTCCTAACAAATGCCACTCTTGATTTCCAAATTCTCTAGATAAATTCACTCCTCACTTCGTGAGTCGTGAATTTATCGATAATTTGGAAATCACTCGTGGCATTACTTATGATAATTTTTGCAAAAAAATGAATTTTTAGTTTTTTCAGTAGTTTTTATAAATTGAAAAAATTCTGCATTTTGTTATTTGAGCATTCTACATATTATTTTTTTATTGTTATGTTAACTATCATTTTACCCTTTAATATATCTAATTAAAAATCATAAGTCTGAATCTATTGGTAGTAGAGTTTTGAACTTTAGCTCATTTTATGGGGTAGATTTCATTGCATATATTGGCTCTATCAGAATACCGTAGAACATGACACCGTGCGTAATTTTAGGAATGTTTTGTTGTTTACGCAATTAAAAAAGTTATGTGCTAGTTTTTGTTGATCTTTGTGGCAGTTTGATTTTTCTTTAGATTTTATTAAAGTGTATTGTAGATTTTAAGATGACAAAAGCTAAAGTAATATTGAAGAAACGTAAAAATAAGCGCAAGGAGTAATATAGAACAATGCTTGTGAAACAACCTAGAAAATAATCCTGAAACTTTGAACAATTTGTCATACACACATCCGAGCAGTTCTAAGACAAAATTAGATAGTTCTAGGGATGTCGGTCGCGGTGGACTAGTGGTTATGCTCCTTGCCTCTGGTCCCGAGGATCGTGGGTTCAAACCCGGCCGGGGTCGATGGATTTTTTAGGATGGAAAAATCCAAGGAGCAAGTCCTCCGGGAGGGACTTTAAGCCATGGGTCCCGAGTCTTAAGATTTTCAGGCTCGCAAAAGATCCTTAAACCTGAATGAAAAGGCCTCTAAGCAAAATTTACCGAATTTTCCCGTCCTAGTACTACCTTGGTTTCCTAGATATCAGTATGAGGCGGAACGCTGACCACGGACCACTCAAATGACATCTGTACCAAAACAAGTGTAACTAAATTAGTATGGTTCAAATTCTTCCCTGTAGGGGGAGAGAGCCTAAATCTCTGTTAAGGGAAACATGGGCTTACAAGAAGAAGAAGAAGTTCTAGGGATAAACATAATAGTATTAGTGAAGAGAATATAAATATAATTATTGATTTAGGAATATTAAGTAGTGTTCTATCACAATGTATATCTTGTAAATTATGTGGAGGATAAATAACACTGATTGAAAGCATTACTAAAACAAATGGTGTTGTATCTTCAATGAATATTCAGTGATTAAACTGTAAAATGAGTAAGGAATTCTGGACTTCTAACAAGTGTAAAAACAGTGAACTATTTGAAATAAATGCTAGATTTTTATGGCCTTAGATGTATAGGAAAGGGACTTTCTGCTGGTAAATGTTTATCACGACTATTTAACATTGCCACACCTCTACAAACGTAGCAAAGCACACTAAAATTTGAGGTAAAAGTATAAAAATAATAGCTGTCAAGACCATGCAAGATGCTGTTCTAGGAGCTGTGGACGTGGATGAAGGCAGGAAAAATATTGCAGTTGGTTTGATGGAACCTGGCAAAAGAGAGGGCTGGAATGCTACAGCGGTTGTGCTAGTGTGACAAGCATCGACACAGATAAAGTCCTTCATGTTGATATTTTATCAAAATATTGCCAGGGATGCACTCTTTCAAAGGGGAGTAAGGGGCAGTACCAATGAGAATGCAAAAACAATTATAATGGTAACAGTGGGGGATGGAGGCTGCAGCTGCATCACTCAGTAGAAAAGTACAATGTTCAATATGTTTAGTTTCTTGTAGATGGTGACTCTAAAGCATACAAGGCTGTATGTGATATTAAGTCATATAGATACCTCCTTATAGAGAAATTAGAATGTGTTGGGCATGTACAGAAGAGATTGGGCACAAATATGAGAAAATTAAAGCAGAATTTGGGTAAAACTCCACTGTCTGATGGCAAAACTATCGTATGTCACCTCCTTGATACCACAATAGATCTGCTTCAAACTTATTATAGTGTAAGCAGCGATCATCGAGCAGCACTGGGTTTCCAGCGAGTACGCGTGACCGCTCGATAGATGGCAGCCTGGAGCCCAGGAGTGCAGGAAGCTGCCCACCAGGTGGCAGCAGAAGGCGGGAGAGAGAAGGTTGGCAACACGACCGGAAGGAAGGGGGAAGAGGAAGAAGCCATCGAGGGCCATTCTTTGTGTGCGTGCTGTAGAAGACAGACGTGATTGTGTGTGTGTGATTACCACGTGCTTCTATCAGTGCTCATACTTCATTACTTCTCCATATTAACATATCAGAAGTGGGATAAACCCTAGTTTTTTTGGTTTTAGTGATAGTTTTGTGATCGCAGACTTACCATTTGTAGTTATTGGGAAAATAAAAATGGCCAGCATGTACAGGGAAGATTCCATGCTGGACTATGATATGGAGGTGGAGTATGATCGTTCACGTGACGATCTGACTCCACTTTCCGGGTCCAGCGTGGATGGCGATCTAGGATATGATCTGGCCATCGACACTAGGGAAGATAATGAGATGCCGGCGGGCACCCATGCGGCAGGCGGCCACGTGGGCGACGATCGATCCCTAGCTGTCGACAATGGTGGGCCATCGGGAAACCCCGGGCAGGTGAGTGAGGCGGCTCGAGGGGACCCAGTGCAACTGGCGGTGGCCCAACTGCTTAGCCAGGGAGACTTGGCTAAGGCGATCACGTCGGCGGTGGAGGAGCAGGCGGCACGCATCTTCCGAGGCGTGGAGGAGAAGTTGCGCCACGCGGGTGTCTCCCCTAAAACTGGAGGCGCCAGTGGGGCTAATTTTAAGACGCCCAAGGGGCGCTCTCGTACACATCATGGTGGATGTTGTGGTGGGGAGTGCGCCTCTAGCTCGAGCGTGGCCAGCAGCGCGAGGGCGGCCAGAGCGGGTGGAGAGTTTGTGGACCAGTTCGATCCCGATGTTCGGGATTGTAACATCGATCGCTGGCTCCACAAGATCGACCAGCTGGGCCGTATCCATGGTTGGTCCGAGTACGAGAGGTCGTGTTATATGCAGGCGAAACGCCGCGGGGCGGCGAAGACGTGGTTTAACCGCCTCGACGACTATGACCTCTCGTGGGGAGAGTGGAAGAAGGCCCTGCGTCGCGCCTTTCCACTGTGGCATGATTTTGCGGAGTCATTGGAGGAGCTGGTAGCAAGGCGTAAGCTGCCAAGTGAGTCCATGACTAAATATTGGCATGACAAGCTGGCATTGTGTGAAAGGTGCGGGTTTACGGGAGAGAAGGCCATCTCCTCTATAATCAAGGGCTTCCCGCTCGACCTACAGGCGAATGCTCGGGCCTTCAAGTGTAAGACTCCAGGTGATCTGTACTCGGGATTTCTGGGTGGGTTGGATCGCTATCAGGCGAGTGGCCAACCCCACCAATCAATCTCACGAGGGAGAGAACCGGAGAGGGTTCCTGGAGAGGGAAGAAAGCTAGCTCGTGTGGACAGCAGGCAACAGGTGCATGGCGCAGTGAAGCGTCGGGTCCGGTGTTTTAACTGCCAGGAGTGGGGGAACCCATATGAGCCGTGACTGTCCAAAGGCGAGGCAAGATCGGTGCCAACGATGTGGCAAGAGCGGCTACTCGAGATCGGTCTGCCCAACGCGAGCCGCAGGAGAATCTAAGGACCACACTGCTATGGTAAGGCTTGTAGATAGTAACAGTAGTAATTAATATAAAATTATAGAATATTCACCTGAAAGGTCCGTCTCCTCAACTTAATTAATCATTTAACTGTAGCGCTTTCGGGACTTGTCCCATCATCGGCAGCTCATAACGACAACGTGATAAACGAAAACGAACCCAATACATGCAACCCCCTCTACCAGCTCACAACGACAGCCTGATAAACGAAAACGAACCCAATACATGCAACCCCCTCTACCAGATCTTCAGTGAAACACCAGTTTTGAATCCTGCCGATGATGGGACAAGTCCCGAAAGCGCTACAGTTAAATGATTAATTAAGTTGAGGAGACGGACCTTTCACGTGAATATTCTATAATTTTATATTAATTTTGAATAAACCTCAACGGAACACATCATGAATCTTATAAAAGTTAAACAGTAGTAATGTCTATAAGAAGGCCGCATGGACCAAGGATGAGAAGCGCATCACAATCTATATAGATACAGGTAGTGAGCATACATTGCCACAGTGCAGTGTGCCCAGCAGGCGGCTGAGGGAGGGATGCGTCCAACATCAGTGGTCTTGAGGGGTTTTGGTGGCGGTACAATTCTTGGTGCAGGTGAGGTCACTTTGAACATTAGAGTGGATGCGATTCGACTCCAAATTGATGCCATTGTGGTCACTAGTGGTCTGTCAGACGTGGACTTGCTTCTGGGACAGCCAGCACTGCAGGGTGACGTGGTATTGGTTGTGTCCGGAGGAACAGCCACCTTGTCGCGTACAGAACCTAGTGTTCACATCAGTGAGTTAGATGTGGAAGCCAAGGCGAACGGCTCCAACAGATACTCAGGTAAGAGCATGTTCAGATGTTTTGTTAGCTCCAGGTTCAATCACCATGGTTAATGTCAGGGTAGTAGGCACAGACCCTGGCACAGAGGTTTTTGTGGGGAGCCGGAGTCATGAGGAAAGGGGTACTGCTGGATTGCAGTGCCAAACGTGGTAATACCATGACATGGAGAACAACAGGTGGAGGTATGTAATCTGGGTCCGAAGCCCCTGCTCTGGAAGGCAGATCGTGTGTTGGCGAGAGCTCATCAGTGTGATGCTCATCACACGTCACACATCACAGGTAAATCGGGTGTTGGCAGATAACCAGCGAGGTGCTGAAATGGATTTTTCTCCAATATTGATATAGGCGATATCAATGAGGGTGAGAGAATACAGCTGGTTAACCTGCTACAAAGGAAGACGATCTGCTTCTCGACTGACGACAATGATCTTGGGCTAACTCATCTAGGCGAGATGAAGATTCAGCTAACCTCAGACAAGCCAGTGTATCATCGTCCTTACAGGCTTTTTTTTGCAGAAAGGGAGAAGGTACGCGAAAAGGTGCAAGGGCTGTTAGCGAGTGGGGTTATTTGTAAATCCGAGTCTGAGTATGCGAGCCCCATACTCCTAATACCAAATAAAAATGGAGACATTCGAATGTGCTGTGACTTCAGGGCACTTAACCGGATAACGATTAAGGATAGGTATCCGATGCCTCTAGTGAGCGATCAGCTGGATAAGCTGGCAGGGAGGTGTTACTTCACAACCCTAGATCTGGCGCAGGGTTATCACCAAGTCCCAATGCACCCAGACTCAATCCAAAAGACAGCTTTTGTTACTCCTGATGGCCACTATGAATATCTGAGGGTCCCGTTTGGGTTGGCGAATGCCCCAGCAGTGTTTCAGCGAGTGATTAACAAAATGCTGAGTGGACTGGGTACTGATACTGTACTGTTGCCTACATGGACGATCTCTTGATCCCATCCACGGCAGTGGAACCTGGTCTGGTGCTTCTGGAGAGAGTGCTGGAGATGGTGGCTCAGGCAGGACTGAAGCTGAACTTATCGAAGTGCTCCTTCCTGAAGGACCGATTGGAGTACCTGGGTCATTAGATCAGTGCAGCAGGGGTGAGTCCAGGGAGGAGGAAGGCGCAGGCGGTGAGTGAGTTCCCAGTCCCAGAGAATGAACATGGCGTAAGGCAGTTTCTTGGGATTGGTGAGTTATTTTCGTAAGTTTATTCGAAACTTTGCAGTCTTAGCCAGACCACTGACTGACCTCTCTCGGAAGGATGTCCCATGGCGTCGGGGACCTGACCAGGTAGGAGCCTTTCAGATATTGAAACTGTCTTTGGTGGACAGGCCAGTCTTGGCCCTGTATGATAGTACAGCCGAAAATGAAGTGCACACGGATGCCTGTAAACTGGGGCTTGGTGGGATGTTATACTGCAGAGGCAGAAGGATGACAGTCTTAAACCTGTATTGTATTTCGGCCGAGCTACCAGTCCAACAGAGCAGGTCTACCACAGTTATGAGCTGGAGACACTGGCATTGGTGGAAACAGTCAAACGTTTCCGGGTTTACCTGGTAGGTATTCATTTTAGGGCAGTCACTGATTGTTCTGCAGTACATGCGACCATGCTGAAGAGGGACCTGGTGCCACGAGTGGCCCGGTGGTGGATGGCTTTGCAGGAATACAACATGGAGTTGGAGTATCGTCCTGGAGCCAAAATGCAGTATGTGGATGCTCTGAGCAGGAACCCAGTGAATGTGAATCAGGTAAGCTTGTCTCATGATGATTGGTTCTTGACTGTGCAGTTACAGGATGACAAGGTGCAAGTGATAGTCCCAGCATTAGCTAAGAATACAACAGACAAGGGCCTCATGGCAGATTATGTGGTGCAAGATGGCAGATTGCATCGAAAGACCCAGGTGGGGAAGAGGCTGTACGTGCCAGGAATGGCAAGGTTTAACCTGTTGCATAAGCACCACGATGAGGCTGGTCATCCAGGATATGAGAGGTGCTTGAAGTTCATCAAGGAGACTTACTGGTTTCCGAGGATGGGACATTTTGTGCGTAAGTACGTAGAGGCATGTCTCAGGTGTGCATTCAGCAAGGATGACCATGGGCAGCAGGAAGGCATCCTGCATCCCATTAGCAAACCCTCTGTGCCCTTGGACACAGTACATGTGGATCACCTTGGCCCTTTTGCAAGGAGTGCTAAGGGTAACAGCTATGTGCTGATGGCAGTGGATTCCTTCACTAAGTTCACTTGGGCGAAGGCTACCCGGACTCTTCGTTCGGCAGAAGCCATTGAGAAATTGAGAGAGATATTTGGCGAGTTTGGATATCCAAGGAGACTGATCTCCGATCGGGGATTGGCGTTTACCAGCAAGGCGTTTGCTGAGTTTCTGGCAGAACGAGGTGTGCGACATGTCCTCAATGCTATAGCAACACCTCGGGCGAATGGTCAGGTGGAGAGGCAGAATCGAACTATCCTGAGTGCGATTGGTGCCAGCACAGACTGTGAGACCCGATGGGATGAGAAACTGAGTGAGATTGTGTGGGGAATGAACCATTGTGTTAATGCGAGCGCTGGGTTCTCCCCAGCACAGCTCATGTTTACTCACCAAGAGGGTGCTGTGGCGGATTTGTCTGGTGGAGTGCAGGCGGCAGAGGTGGCTGAAAGGGGTGAAACCCTTGGAGATATACAACAAGCTGTCAAAAGGCGAAGGGACAAGGCGATGGAGAACCTGACCAAAGCGGAGATGGCGATGAAAGCGCGCTATGACCGAAGGCGTAAGGTCGCAACCAAGTACAAGGTAGGAGACTTGGTGTTATGGCGAGAGGCGAACACGTGTTTTGGCGAAAAAGGGGTGAACCGAAAATTACTGAACAAGTATGGTGGTCCCTATGGAGTTTCCAAGGTGTTGGGGAACGACCGGTACCAGGTGAGTACTGTAAAGGCATGCGCGGGTACCGGAACTTCACAGCAACTGTGGCTGTGGATTCTCTCAGGCGATATCATAGTACTGTTCCGGGCGATGAGCAAAAAGACTATGATAGCGACAGCAATGAGGCCGTTGATGATCGACAGGATCTGATTGATCTGCTTGAGAGCTAAGCAATTAATGAGGGCATTAATGTTTGCAGGATGGTCGAGTGTAATCAGCGATCATCGAGCAGCACTGGGTTTCCAGCGAGTACGCGAGACCGCTCGATAGATGGCAGGCTGGAGCCCAGGAGTGCAGGAAGCTGCCCACCAGGTGGCAGCAGAAGGCGGGAGAGAGAAAGTTGGCAACACGGCCGGAAGGAAGGGGGAAGAGGAAGAAGCCATCGAGGGGCATTCTTTGTGTGCGTGCTGTAGAAGACAGACGTGATTGTGTGTGTGTGATTACCACGTGCTTCTATCAGTGCTCATACTTCATTACTTCTTCATATTAACAATAGCAAAGTCATCAGTGTCAACACTGATGATTTAGAAAAAATGATGAGAGCTGTTTGGGCCAAATTTTTTATATGTTCGGTCGAGCGGTGCAAATTTCTCAAAGTTGAAGCTGCTGGCACTTTAAACACTTTCAAACATAAGAAACTAATTGACAAAGCTGTTATGTTAGCAATTAAATCTGTGTACACTTGTTTAGCACATTCACAGATTTTTGCTAAGTGCCTTCATGAGAAGACAAAATTTGAACGAGTCCTTCAGTAATGTGATATGATCGTGGGTCCCTAAGAACACATTTGTTGGAAGAAGAACATAACAGTTAGGTGTCTATGATGCTGCTCCAACCTTCAATATAGGCAACATAGGCAGAGTTTATGTGCTGGAACATTTAGGAGCAGTGATAGGCAAGAAAACAGTAGCCATCCTATAACAATTGGATGATTTGCGGGTGAGTAAAGGGAAATTGCTGTGAACACATGTCTAACAAGCAAGATCAAGCAGGAGGAGTGCCAGATGGTAAGTTGAAGAAGCAGAAGAGGACCACAATTATGTTCGACATGGATCCTGATTGGCATCTTCAATATATGTAAGTTTCAACAAAATTTTATGTTTGAAGTTCTTTTCCTGTAAACATTGTTTTTTATATATAAATGACCCTTTTTCTCAAAAACAGTAAAGGATAGATGCATGAAATTTTAGTTACTTAGCACCAGTATGACAATGATTGATGCTGTGAATCCTCTTTTCTATTAATCGAATACGTTGTTAATTAAAAGATATATATACTTTTTCAAAATAAAAAATACACATAAAAAATCATACCTTTCATTACAGGTAATATTTTATTACCAAAGAGGATCAATGAACTTACCAGACTTCTAATTGAATTCTCCAAGAGTTTTATAGTGATACCCTTAATAGTTCTTGAGAAAACGGGTCTTAAAATTTGTAATTTTAATATTAGCTGGATAGGGCTTTTAATCTCACCTTTTAAGATCTTAAGATATTAAATGTTCTTCACCGAGTCGATAGACGAAGGTATAACTTTTAACAAAAACATTAAAGATTTTCATCCTTGTATCGTACTAAAATTTATTTCGTACTGGGTTCAGTTACATACCTTTAATTAAATCAATTACATTGTGTTAACAACTCACTCTGTGTATTATGGTTCTCACTTCACGAATGTCATGTCTATAGCCAAGTATAGCTAATAAAGGTGATTACAAAATTCAGCAAATTATTCTAAATGCATTTTTGGTATTGGAAAAAGGATAGGTTAGAATTTGTCAACTGAAATGTTATATTAAGCAGATGAGCTAAAATTATTTTAGCAATTCTCGTGACGTCAAGATATTTATTGGTGACGCGACATAAATGTTCTCTCCCCTGAACAACAATGTTGTTGATATGAACTATTTGAACTATTTACAGCTGTTTCTGTGCATTTAAAGTTTTCAATATATAGTAATGTGTTATGAACGGGTTTTAAGAGTAAACAACCTGAGGAGATACAAATTAAATATATACCTGTTGGTAGGTACCGTCGTCCTCAACTGTGTAAAATGTGTTTAAATTATTATCTGGAGGCCTTTCGGAAGTTAACTTCGCCATAACCAGGATGAGTTTATGTTGTTTAAGGCGTAGTAGACGTTGATTTTCTTGATGTATCATTGGTAACAACTGAATTACTGATTTGTATACTCCAGTACTTTCATCCTAATTTGTTAGGGTGAATTGGGACAGTCTTTTGAATGAAAAGAGACATTTTTTGAATTATTTATGTCGGTAAAATATTTATTTGTCAAACATAATTTTCTGTACGAGTATAAAATATTATAGAATCGAATTTATTTCTTTATAATAGGCCTATAAATGTTTTCTTCCTCAGCTATAATACATTTTTCATGATACCATTCTCCGCGAAGCAAACAGCGTACTTCCTTATTGAAATGTTAAAATATAATTCAAATGTATGTGCAGAAGACGGAGGAATTCTTTGTAGGTTATCAACTGACTTTTTTCAGCGGATCCTCACTCCCACTGTAACGACGACGGTGAAGACACGATCGAGGGACCGCAAATAACTCATCCGAACGATACAAGTTCTTCCCCTGACGGAATGCTATAATAGTTCTATGCAAATCAACTTCTGTCCAACTCTGTTTATAATTACCCATGCGCAATATACCTTACAAATAAAGTAGTGAAATACGCTGTCTCTAATCAATCGAAAATTAGTGTGTCTGCAGTGTCTACAGTGTTTGAATTTTCATAGGTTTGCAACACTATGCCATTGTCGACAAAGACAAATTAACCAAATCTCTTAGGGGATAATACTTAATAATTAGGAAGAGATTAATTCATAATTCTACGATCAGCTATAAGACACACGCATAACAAAAAACGAAAATATTAATTGTACGAAGCTATTATTCTATTTACCTGAAACACTAATTCTTTATTGTGAAATCTTCACAGAACCAAACGAGAATCAAAATGTCACAATATCATGTTTCGATACATGAAGTGCAGAGTTTCGTCGACAGATGCCAGCACTTTAGTTGGAAATCTTGGATTTGAATAGAGAGAACAACATTTAAAAGTGTCCTTATTTTCCCTGTGTCCCGATTTAGCCGAGTTTACCCTACGTAAAATTCTTAACACTGATTACGATAAAATGAGTTACTTCGAGATATATGTTTAAGTTTTATGTTGCTGAAATATACCTGCGGTAACGAGTTTAAGAATTGTAATACCGGCAGTTAATTTGGTATAAAATAAAAATATTTAACTTCGTTTGGTCACATCCTGATACTGTGACTCACCTTATAAGATATAGGGGACTCATTATTCGGGAAGGCACGTTGTGAGCTTTTCAGAAGACTGGATTTCCAGTTATTTCTATAGTCGAATATAAACGTAATGCGAGTGGGTTGACAAATCAGTCGTGGTCTGAAAGACACCCTGCGGAGGTAGTAATTAACAACTCCCAGTGTGGAGTTACGTCTAGGTTGAGGAGAAAAGACCTATCAATTATACAGTATTTTTAAATGACATAAAGTCACCGCTATCAAGTATAATATCAAAGTATACACAGAACAACGGACCTGTCCCCCTATAGCGCTGACATCGTTCTTAGAAAAATACACGTCTATGCTCACACCATTTCATCGCACTCTCCTCCCATTACTTCAAACAACAGCCATTGAGTAGAGATGTTGTCGAACTTCCCCTAGTGTCATAACTTTTGAATAGTGAATAATGCAAGGTTGGAGTTGAGTTGACAATACTGGAGTGCAAGTGCAACAGAGAAATAGGAATGCAGGGAGGGAAATGACTTGCCGAGGCAGAAAAGGAAATAGGCTTTATTTCGCATATCTTACGGAGGCATAGATCCGTTGGACAGAGAATAGGCCTACTCTACTCAAAGTTATGAAAATGTCAAATTAGTCCCCAACTTGTTCAAACGTCACCGCTATAAAGTACGATCTCAGAATACTACACTACCTGTTCCAAAGTCACAGCTAGCAAGTACAGTATCAAAGTATTCCCCTAACAGTTCCAACGTCAACACAACACAAACTCCCCTAGTTATTCCAATTTCGCCTTTATCAAGTACATTAACAAAGTACTGAATCTTGATACGGTTTTCCCGGACTGAGTAGGCACATTAAATTATTCTTGATTTTAACCATACTGTATAATATTTCAGTTTTTTATTCAGAATCGGAAGGTAGACCGCCCTGAGTACAGTGACCTGAAATAACTATAGAGTTTATCATTATTATCGAGATAAATTGAATTAAAGTGTGCTCTACGTGTTATGTAGTAGCAGGTCATACTGCAGGTCCGACAACACCAGTTTCTACTCGCATGACCTGTGTCGCCATATTTGCGTTGGATTTCTGGTCGCGAGGTGAGACTATTATACAACTCGTTGGCCTCTTCTGGGTTTTTTTTTTTGCTCCGAGTGATGAGGCAGCACGTTGGTGAGCTCCATTATGTCACTGATTTTCATACAATCAACACTTATGGATTGAAAACCAAACTCTTTTTTCCAAGGATGAGATGAGATGAAAGGTGATATTAAATTAATGAATGATAAATTAAATGGCATGAAGGCGAGAGAAAGGGCAAAGGGGATTGTTGGTGCGATGACGAAATTCGGGGAAGGGAGGACTTCGAGATAAACCCGGAAATCTCGGTAAGACCCACTACCAAACCCCTCTGGAACCACCGATATTCGAACCTGGGATCTCACTCTGGACAGCTGTGCGCGTACACGTGACAGGTCGTTTAACTTCAATTCGTTGCTTCAGAAATGATTTGAGTGTGATCTGGTTTTTGTTTATTTGAGGTTCAGGATTACCGCAAAACTCTCACTTTCTTTTCCGTGCTGGCACACACTGTGTGATCTCAATGTTCGTCTTGGTGTAACAGACAACTGGAATCCATAAAATTGTCTGAATTTCGCAGGAACGCATTGATACAATATACTGAAATATATTTTGGTGGTCACATATTAGAAGGTTTAAATAAAAAAAAACGTACATTCAATAAGAAATGAAGGAATCTTTTAAGAAGTGGTGAATTCAAATAAATAGTAACAATAATTATGAACAGGAAGAATGAGACGCAGACAGAAATTAAAAATAGGGTTGAATTCAGGAAAAGCATGCTATTATACAATACAATGACTCTTGACGTCCCAACTTCTCTGAAATACTTTGAAACAGTTATTCTTCCAATATTATTACATGAATGCGAATTGTATACTCTAACTTTAAGGGAGGAAAAGATGCTATATGAAGAGTGTTTTACAGTAAAGTTCTAAGGAAAATATTTGTATTGAAAACAGACTAACAAACATTTGGATCGAGAAGACTACACAACAAGAAGCTGCATGAACTTTACGGGAAACCGCATGTAATAAGAACATTTAAGTATCGTATGTTGCAATGGGTAGGACACATGATTCTAATGGGGAATGTATTAATTAATTTTAAGAAGTCCGAGTTCGTCAACCAAGAAATTGGACGGTTGGGTAAAGGAATTCAACTAAAACGAAAATTTGAAAATCGCTCTAGCGGTTGCAACGTATGATGTTTCGCAACAAAACTCTGAATATTCAGATTCAAATAAACCAAGAAAGATATTCCCCATAAATCAGCTGGGATTACCCGAAACACATAATTAAATATTGACTCCGGCAATATGTTTTTCGTGACAATGTATATCATACAATCTAATTAATTTTTAAATTGACCATACATACTACAATATATATAGATTAAATTATTTAACGCTTTTAATAACGTACTAGAAAATATGTCGGTAGATATTTAAATTGCTGTCAATTTATACAAAATGTACAAATAGCTAATAACTTACGATTATGATACATCTTTTTTCTTTTCAGCCCGACACTTTTAAGAAAGTTGGGATTAGAAATGAGTTTCTCCAACCCAATAAAACTTTTATAATATTATAATTCAACAAATCGAAAAGTCAGACCATAAATTCGACTTAATGGGAATTCCTTATTTTATGTATTTCCTGCATAACTGGCATTTATTTCTTTAAATCGTTTGCTCCAAACGATTTTTTTTAATTGTTGAAGAAAAATAACAATATTCCAATATTAATACACCTTTATTAGGAATTATTTGAGACAGGGATGTGAAATTTTCGCGATATTTCACTCACAAAGGACACATCTGACCTCGAAGATCGGATCCACACCAAAACAAGCTTTGAATAACAAGCGATCATTAAAATATAGGTGGTCTGTCTCATTCCCATGTAAAACTCCGCACGTGTCTGCTAGCGCTATTAGATGGTGGCATACTAACCAGTGCTCCAGTTGCGTGAATGTTATAGCTGCAGTAGTCTTGGACTGTTCGCAAGCGGGTTACTGTGTAAACTGTGTAGAGCGCAGTGATATCATGAAGATAATTAATCCTACGAATGTGGTCCAAATATTAGGGACAAAGTTGCGACGTGCTGAATTTGGAAATGACATCGGGGGCCGAGGATATGGAATTTGCGGATATACTATAGATCATAGTAATTCATAAATATAATGGGGAAAACACAGAAATACTTCACGTTACGCTATATAAATATATTAATTTAGAAGGACAGGAGGAACCAGAACCTGAAGGTGGCTGTTCAAGCAGTACACGACGTTCATCTCTACAACAACAGAAACAGTCAAGACAAAGTGAGTACGAACTCTTTCCACTCTTTCCAATAGTCGAGGCCCAGTGTATTAGAAAATATTAATGGCAGCGTACTAGAGAACATTTTTGAAGACTATTACAATATTGGCTTCAATTCCTATAGCTAATAAATTAAGCGCTTATAAACGCATTTAAAGTAAATCAAATTGCTCATTGGTTCTAAATCATTTCTCTAGCAAACGGCGAGCATGAGCGCGTTTCGAAGAAAACAGACTGTTGCAATTACAAACTGTAAAATAACATGTTATATCGCAGTTTGATAGTACAAGGTGGTATTGGTAGTTCACTATTGTTATCTGAAAATGTGGGCACTAGAAATGGCTAAAATCGTTAATAGTGCAAGAAGGTATGGATCTGCAGTTCACTATTGGCATCTGTAGATGTGGGCACTAGAAGCTGATAAAATGGTTGATAGAGCAAGGAGGAGTGGATATACAGTTCACTACTGGCATATGCAGATGTGGGCATTAGTAGCGGCTAAAATGGTTGGCTTGGAGAATTTCAAGATTCAATTTCCTTTATCGACCATATCAAGGCTGAATATAACATTTTATTCAGGTATATTACTACATTTGTCACTCATAAGGACAAGGATAACAGTATATGTCAGAAGGCACAACAGTTTATGGAAGAATTGAACATGTTTATAACAGAGGAGCGTGTGGAAAAAGGTAATGTTTGGAACAGTGACCAGAGTCAATTCCAGTATCAAATGTCTTCAACATCAACACTCTTCCACAGAGGACAGAAAACTACACCTATCACAGTCTGAACATAGCTCTACCCACAGCTACACAACTGATGTGGTTTTATCAATGACAAGCAGACTAGCAGGCAAGTTGTACATCTGTTTTCAATAGACGCAAGGTATTTTAGGCCCAAATAATTTAAAGACACTTGAAATAACCTGTCCACGAAACATTCATGTGGAGCAAGCAAAAGTGGAAAAATAACTAAAAACACATGAAACGTTTTCTAACTTCAGTCCTTGGAGAACATCTAACAAGTGAAGAGAGCCTATTGTTGTGTGATTCCTGGTCAGGTCATACAGATCACACTCTTCTAGATGCAAGTTTTCCAAACAAAGATGTTGTGCTGAAGATATTGCCACTGAAAACAACAAAATATTGTCAAATCCCTTAATGTTTACTCCTTTCGGCAATATAAGCTCTACATCAGAAGGATTGCTGATTTTGTAAGACTACAATGTGCCAGATCACAAGTGAAAATACATTGTTATTTCATCATGAAACTTCACTCTGTGATTTACAATCAGTTTGCTGCAGCTACGTGCAAACCAATGTTGCAATAAGCTCGGCGAAAGCCAGGTTATGATATTGACATGCCAACATCATTATTTGAAAATGTAAATAGTGTGACTTTTGATATTAGACTGCGTGAATGCGAAAGTGATAATGTGGCTTCAGTGAGGTGCACACACAGTTCTCTTTCACTTTGTTGTAACCACTTCATCAAAATCTCGCATCTGCACTTTGAGAACTAATATAAGAACAGTCATGTGTGTGGTACTGCTGTATATGTGTGTTTTGCTCTATTATAAGTACTTTAAGCAGTGAGTATTTGACACTGTTGATGGAAAATGTAACAATACACTGACGTCATTGAATTATGTATAATTTTCCTCCTATGGTATTGTTACCTTGTTACTTTATTTCACTCTATTAAATTGGTACTTGGGGTAGAATGTACTGTTTTGTATGGAAATTACACAAACCACTGTTGTTTTAATTATCGCTTGTTATTCTAAACATGCTTTCGTGCGGATTCGATCGTTCGAGGTCAAAGGTGTCCCTTGTCTGTTTACAATGAAGCTTCTGAAGCAGAATCAATCATATAACTTTCCAAAGTATGTTGTTATAAATATTGTAAACTCCAATTTCTAGGTGAAATTTAATTATATTATTGTACTAAGTATTTCAGGTACAAAAAGAACTGTTAGAAGAAATTTATATAATGTCTACAAGTGGCTAAAATTTCTCCCTCTTTTTGCTAACTCAGAAGGAATTAAGTTACTGAGGTTGTTCTCATGGAAATATTTTTAAACATGACAATGTTTTAACATTGAGTAATGCAAGTTTAATATGGCATGATAAGAAAAATAAATGTCGTAAATAAATAATCCCGTCCAGGAATTTATTTTTCTTATCATGCCATGTATATATATATATATATATATATATATATATATATATGTAGGGCCTACAGTATAAGCGCCTTATTAGTGGTTCCCTTATTCGCGTTTTAATTATTCGCGGGTTTAAAACAATGCGTCACAGTCCGTGCATTCGCGGCTAAAAATTGATTTATTCTCGGATCCAGTCGGTATATTAGAAGGATTAGTGTCCTTTTTTAACGCAACGGCAACTTTTTTTACTTCAGGCACGTCCCAACACGACTTTTACAAAGAGTGATTCAAATCAAATTGACAAACTAATATCAAAATAAAACAAACCGTAATGTCACTAAGCCTGAAGTTCGTTATTAAAAGCCACCGCCGTCGTATTTCACGTACCGCTATGTCGTTATAATTACCGTCTTCGCCACTATCGGTGTTTTATTATTTCAACGTGTCATTCGTTGCAATAGCTTCGATTGAATAACACGTGTCCCTTCTGCTTTGTTGCCAGTTTATAATGTCGAGTAAAAGGAAAGAAAATTAGTTCCGAAGCTGAAAAAAGTAGTGTTGCCGCTTAAACAGAAATGCTTGACCATTTACGCGTTGGCGAGTCGTTTGCGTTTATATCACGCTGTTTCAATCTTAATGAATCAACTTACGATTCATAAAGGAATCGGAAGACAAAATAAGGAATTCACAGCTGAATATCCATCTGAATTGAAATATCTTTTAAATGCGGCAAAGAAGGAAAATATACTAACTACTTTAAGCCCTTGCCTCAGCCTGACAGTAATAATTAATAGAAATTATTTAAAATCTCTAATTAATTGATGTTTAAATAAGTATTTGTTAGCACGTGATGTTGAACAGAGTGAGCCAGTTAGATTAGGTTCTGCATTACTCATGTAATTAACCACGGTGAGACGGACTGAGAGTCACTCTTTTGTGAAAAGCTTGGTTCTTGAATACCAGCCTTAATTTGGAAGAATCCTGTTTCTGTACGTTGCTCTTCCACGTGTCGGACAAATATAAAATCTATTTCTTAATTCACCAGGCAACTTTACACCAAATATAGTGTTCAAGAATCTACTTGCATGCAATTACTTCGTATGTAAGGTATCTGTGTACACCGGAAAAAAAAAAGAATAAACGTGAAATAAAAAGCAAAAAAAGCCTTTAATGCGCGTTTTCTACATTAGTTATACAACATGACTACACACATATGCAAATAAAAAGATAAACGTCAGCCAGTAGTACCAGTAGATAAAGATCCTATCCGTAGTCATAAAATAATGCAATGATAAGTCCTGAATGTAAATATCAATACAAGATTACGACCAACTTAAATAATCAATCTAAAAATATGTTCATTCAATGAAATGTATATTATTACTAAATATTTCTCCTTCATGTATAAATATATTCCCTGATTCCAGGAGGTTTTAGATATTCCTCTGCCTCGTCTTCCCTCAGGTTTCCATTCCAAAACACATTTTGGTTGCCGATCCTCCTCCATTCGCAGGACATGTCCGTACCATTTTAATTTCTGAGTTTTAATAAATTTAAAATAGTGTTTTCAATGTCCATTTTCTCCCTTATAGTTCCTAAATTTTTTCTCTTCTTGAAATTCATGCTACCCTTCGTATAAATTCCATTTCCGTTGCCAAAATATACTTATTTGATTTTGTTGTTAATGGCCAAAGTTCTGCTCCGTAAGTCTTCTTCTTCTTAAACTTAATTTGTAGGATTTTCATCCTGTTTATTTCCAAAATCACTCCTCGTAGGAAGACGTATTGGATGTGCATCCATCTCCTGGCTGGTCTTCCTCTTGTTCTTCTCCCGTCCATTGGTCTATCTTCTTTAGCTCTGTTTGCAAGTCGGTTTTTTCCATTCTTTCTATATGACCCTTCCAATATTTTCGTCTATCTATAATAAATTTGGTTATGTCTTGAATATGACATTTATCCTTAATTTATGTGTTGTGTATTTTATCAAATAATGTTTTCCCCTGAATAGTTCTTAAGATTTTCATTTCGCATGTGCTTAATATTTGTTTAGTTTTTGTTGTATCAGCCCTAGTTTCTGCTACATATACGATAACTGGTCGAATTCTCGTTTTATTTATGCGGGGTTTGCTTTCTATTGACATATGTTTGTTGCGCCAAATTAAATCTTTCATATATCCAGATATTTGTGCTGCTTTATCAGCTTGTTTCTTTACTTCTTTTATTAAATTCTTAGTGTTTGTTATTAATACATCTAATTAATTAAATTCTGACACTTGTTCTATAAATTTTCTTTCCACTTTTAATTTGCATCTTACTGGTTCTTTTGATATTGTTAAGCATTTTGTTTTTATTCGTGTTAATTTTCATATTGTATTTTCTGGCATTTATATTAAATTGATGTAAAGATCTTTGTAAATACTCTTCATATTCTGAAAGGAGAACGTAAGATATTAAGCGAAATCTAGTGTTTCCCATTTTATAACCCAACGTTGTGGTATGTTTACAATAATTTTATCCATTATAATATTAAATAAGAATGGACTTAAGAGTCTCCTTGCCTGATTCCCTTTGTGAGGGTTATTTCTTCAGTTTGCTGTTCGTTTACTTTGATTACTCTTTTGCAGTGTGTGTTAATTGATATTATTGCTCTAATCAGTTCTTTAAGAATTTCATTCTCTCTGAAGATATGTACAACTTCTTCAAGCTGTACTCTATCAAATGCTTTCTTCATATCTATGAAACATAAGAATATTGGTTTATAGAATTCCCATGATTTTTCCACAATTTGACTAACTATGTAAATTGCATCTAATGTGGATCTATTTTTCGGAAATCCTTGTTGTTGTTCTTTAATATGGATTAATGCATTTGATTTATTGTTTAATATTTTTGTGAATACTTTTAGAAAACTATTAGGTAATGTAATTCCACGATAATTTTCTGGTTTAGTTTTATCACCCTTTTTAAATATTGGGATAGTTATACTCGATTTTAATTCTGGTGGGGTGGTACCGCTTATTATAATATTTTGGAATAACTTCTGTAGTTCATTTATCGGTTGTAATCCTCCATGTTTCAACATTTCATTTCTTATCGTATCAGGACCTGCAGCCTTTCGATTTTTCAATCTCCGTACTGTGTCAGTTACTTCATCTATTGTTATTTCAATTAATTCATCTTGATTTTGATATTCATAAATATCCTGATTATTTTCCTGATTATTTTCTTTTTGTTTATATAGTTCCTGGAAATAATTATTCCATCCTTGCATTGTCAATTTGTTTGTTTGTATACTATCCCTAATTTCCATCTTATTACTTCTTAATGTTCCCTCATATTTTTCGTTGGCATCCATATAGATCATATTCCATATCTTTGGAATATTTTTCCCAATAATCGTGCTTAATTTTTTCTAATTTTAGAGTTTGCTATATTGCGTTCTGTTGTGCATGTTTTCCAAGATTCAGGGGTTTTATTTTTCAAAAATTTTAAATATGACTCCTTTTTCTTTTTAGCTATTTCCTTAATTTCAGGTACAAACCATGGAGCATTCTTCTTATTGCTGTTTACATTTACTTATCTTAGTCCTATTACTTCCTTAGCTGCGTTTAATATAGTGTCTTTTATTTGTTGCCATTGTTGGTCTACATTATTTTGTGTATCTGTTTGGACTTGTTGCAGTTTTTCCTTTTATCTTTGCTGGTATAGTTGTCTTGTGCTTTCATTTATAAATGATTCAATACTAAATTGAGTAATTTATAAAAAAAACACAAGACAGCTGTAAAGCACAAAACAACTATGCCAGCAAAGATTAAAGGAAAAACTACAAGTCCAAACGGATACACAAAATAGTATATACCAACAATGGCAACAAATAGAAGACAGTATATTAAACGCAGCTAAGGAAGTAATTATGTTTTTTAAGAATTGCATGATATATATTAATTTTGTCCACCACGTGCTGCCTTGTCACGCAATGGGCCCGGGTTCGATCCCCGGTCGGGGCAGTTTTTATGGGTGAGGTTTTTATCGGGGTTTTTCCTCACCTGTAAGAAAAGTGTCAGGAAAACTATAAGGCCCAAACGGTCCCGAAATCATATGGCCATCATCATCATCCTTCTCATTATCATCCTTATCATTATTATCATCCTTCTCATTATCATCATCATAATCATCCTACGCGGTGTGGAAAGCAAGGGAAAGCTACCACACCTACAATTCCCTAGTAAAGCTGCAAGCATAGCATGAAAATGCTATGATTGCAGTGAAGGACCTGCCTTCGGGCAGAATTACTATGGATGGATATTAATTTTATTTATATTATTTATATTTTATACCACAATATTCCATTGAGGCAAGCAATTGAAAAATTGTCTTTATTATTTTTATTTCTTATTTCCTTTTCATAACTTTCATTTATATTTATTTTAATTACTAAATATGTGATGTCACTACAATATTTTATTGTTTCTCCAGTCTCCAAAATTAAATTTTGTTCTGGTTCACCAATTGATAAATATCTTGTTTTCTTCGTGTTCAAAATGAATCATCTACACCCAGGAGATTGGATGGACCGACAAAATTGGCTATTAGGAATCGGACGATGTCAAAGACATTAATCAACCGATGATCTATCTATTATTAAATGTCTTCTGCATAAAGCATCCACACAATTGAAGTAATATTCATATCAAAGGTATAGGGAAAAAAACGAGGTACGTCAGTGTTTCCTTGAAACGTAGAAAACGTACTTATAGTTGTACAACATACAAGTGTCCTTACCATCTGGAGGCAAATAAGCCCACGGTTAAACTGTATCTTTGGTGTCTCACGTTTCTAAATTATAGTTTTTTCGATGGAGAATCTAATGAGACCTCAAACTATATTTCGATGTAAATGTGACTTGCCTGGTTTTTCCCTGTATCCTTAATATTATATTAAAGTATTAATATTGTATACGATTACATTTCATGCATAATTATTGTACCTACATTTCGAACTTGCTCTTTCTTGGAACATTATATTGTTTTAAAAGGTCCTCAAGATGGTTAGGAATTTTCCATTGGTTTAGTGTTTTAAATAAATATTACAGTTTAAAATAATACAATTGGTACATAACACGTGACGTCATCCTCAACCTACTTAAAATTTATAAAACTTAAAGGCCTTTCGAAAACAGGCTCATCATCAGCAAAGCTATTGAAATTTGTTTTGTGAGATTTAGTAGGGTGGCTTCTACGTGTTGGTTTGTTCTCGTTTAAATCATATTGTTCTTTATTTCATTTAAATACTTCAAGTCCATCTGTACATTTATATTTACTGGATGTTTCTCTTTGTGAATTATGTGTTCACCCAATAAGGAGAGTGGGGCCAATGATATTTTCTGCATAACCATATTTGCTTCTTCATACATAAAATCTTTAACTTAAAAAAAAACTTTAAACTTCTGCTGGTTCTGTCTAATAGAATTTGTTACAATGTTAATTTGCAACTTCCTTTATTGTTGAAAATATTGTTTTCCTCTATGCCGTTGTTCATTATATACTTTCAGTTATTTTCAGTCCTCTATGCTACGTTTATGTTTGCATCCTATGTATATTTTTCAGAGTTATAAGGTATGTAGGAATGTCCAGTTCCTTAATTTTTATTTTGTTATAGTTTATTAATGTAAAGTATATAGTTTGTTTGTGTTTTCTTTACGAATTTATGTATTTATATTACATTAGATTAGTGTTCTTCTGATAAGAACCTAACGTGGCAGTCTTGTTTATGGTTGATTGTATCGCACATCTTTACTTTATGTAATACATGAGACGAAATCAAATGTACGGTGATATGTAGTGTGTTATGGTGCTCCTGTTCGACACACATAAGATGTATTGCCATTTATTTGTGCTGGGCTCAAGGCCTTGAGTAGGGGCTACAACTCTCCCTTTGTTCCTATACTGCCGTAAATTGACACTCGTGCTCTGATCATTAGGAAGTGCCAGAGTGTGCCCTATTAGATCGTCGTAACGTAATACTTTAGACGCCTGGGATTTGCTAAACCAGATTTTTTTACCGAACATGAAATGTGGTGAACGATGATATGAAATGATAGAGGAGGGTCTTGATGAGACGAAATTCGGGAAACGGGAGATTCCGAGAAAACCCTGAAAATTTCGGCATATTTCATCTGCTATATCTCTTCAGAACTGCCAGCGTTTGAACCTGAGATCTCAACTTTACGTTCTAGCCCCACGTCTACCAAGATGGTCTAGTTTATATATCATTTGTGTAATATAACTGTTATTTTTACAAAGTTTTTATTGAGGTTCAATTCATTCAAGTAATGTATGTTTAGAGGCAGATTTAGCATCCGTTTTTAGCAAAGTATTAAATGTGATGATATCTGGTTTTTGCTGTTAAGGATGTCTGAAATTATTATTCAAAGTAAGTATAATAATACTACCCATTAGCTAAACATAAATTCGGGATAGAATGGCTACAAATATCCGGGTTGGATAGTGACACTATCTATTAGTAAGTTAGTTTTGTTCAAATGTCCTAATAATATTTGCTATTCTCTTTTATTTGTAATATATTGTAACAATGGCTTTCGAATATCACGGGCGACGGCATGTGTCGGCGTCTCGCTTTGTATCGTAGAGGAGGGGGTTATTGAGTTGTAGACTCACGAATAGGAAAGCCTGCGGAAAACTTACCATATTTGTTCATCCCTTCACTGCGGAAAGTTCCGTTCTCTATATTTTGACTCGAGAATAATGTAGTTTGGCTTCCAGTCGATATTATTCATTGCATATAAACTACACAAAAAATAGATGAACACGTTCAAACCAAAGCCACACATTACATTTTGAAACAATTACATTTTGAGAATCACATCTTTTAATTTGAAGCATTGTTTAAAACCAGATTAGAGATATTCTGGGTTTTACTAATTTTTATGACAATCCGGCTGATTTCCATGAAGCTTCTCAGTAAGATAAATGTCTCCTGGAAGCGTTACGAGCGCTTCGCAGGACAAGGATGGTGGAAGGGCTGCTTCCTCTGAGCCTCCAAACATGCTCCTCCCAAGCAAGATAAAAGGATACGATTTGGAATAAAGGACATTTTGAAATTAGGAAATTTGGAACGTAAGGGGAATAAATACAAAAGAAGAAGAAGAATTAGAAAGAAAATTAAAGAAAAAAGAAATAAATATAGCAACAATAACAGAAACAAAAAAGAAACTAAAAGGAACAAAGGCCTTAAAACACTATACTATGTTGTATAGCGAAGTAGAACAGATAACAAGAGCGCAGTGTGGAGTAGCAATTTTAATAGATGAAAAATGGAAGAACAAATTGAATAGCTATGAGTTTTATAAATGAAAGAATCCTGATAGCCAGATTTAAAATTGAAAGAGGATATATGATGATAATTGCTGTATATGCCCCAGAGGAAGGTAAGAAACAAGAAACAAAAAAATTATAAAACATTACAAACATTAGTTGATAAATATACAAAAGATCATCATTTAATAATAAGTGGAGACTTAAATGCCCGAGTAGGCAATGTCCCTATACCTAATGTAATAGGAAATAATGGAGAAATAACAATAAATGATAATGGACAGGATTTGAGACAGTTTTCACCCTATAATCAATTAAAAATAATGAATACCTATTTCCGAAAAAAGGACATACATAAATATACAAGAAGTAGATATAACTCAAGATCAATATTTGACTATTTAATCGCAAGCTACGAGCCTTGGTAAAAGATGTGAGAGTACATAGAGGCAACGATATATACTCTGATCACTATCTCGTGATAGGTAATATAAACATAATAGCTAAATGGCGGAAAAATAACATAAAGAACAAAAGAAACCAAGAAGAAGTATAAAAAGTATATTTATTACAAGATCAAAGTATTAGACAATATTATGAAAGCAGAATGAATAAATATATATCAGAGATAGCGACGTCAGAAGATGTAAATATTGAATGGGAAAATATATCAAATGTAATACATAAATCAGCAAATGAGATATTAGGAAAGAAAAATAGAATAAGAAATAGGAAGGGCTTGAGAACTTGGAATGCGAATATACAAAATGCAGTGAATGAAAAACAAAACGCATATCATACATACTTACGACTGAAAACAGAAGAATCTTACGAAGAATATAAAATGAAAAGGAGAATTGCTAAAAGCATTATAAGAAAAGCCCATCAGGAGTCATGGGATAAATTTATAAGCTCAGTAGAACATGATATGTATGGAAGACAAGAAATAGGTTATAAATTAGTGAAACATCTAAATCAGACTGAGAAAGATTCTGCCAGATTGAATATAATCCCAGAACAAGAATGGATCCAACATTATGTAAAACTTTGGAAAAAAGAGGAAATTGAAGGAAAAGAGAACAATGAGGAAGAAATAAAAGTGGAAAATATTGATGTAATAGACATAAATGAATTAGAAATGGCTTTGAAAACTACTAAGAATAGGAAAGCAACAGGATTAGATAATATAAATATGGAGTTAGTCAAATATGGTGGAATATTGTGTAAACTACGAATATTTTATCTAATTAATATATGTTGGCAGACCTATGGGATTCCAACCACTTGGAAAACAGCAATTGTGAAGAATATATTCAAAAGAGGAGGCAGGAGAAATTGCGAGAATTACAGAGGGATTAGCTTAATGAATACTGGCTACAAGATATATACGAAAATAATAAATAATAAATTGAGAAACATAACAGAAGTAATAATAAGTGAACATCAAAGTGGATTCAGAAAGGGAAGGTCATGTATAGACAATGTCTTTACACAGAAACAACTCATAGAAAAGAGAAGAGAACATAACTTAGAAACTCACATAGGATTTATAGATTTGGATAAGGCCTTCGATCGAGTAAACAGAAAAATTATGGGAAATATTACGAATGAAAGGATACCCGCTGTGCCTTGTTGAAACAATAAAGAAATTATATGAAGACCCAAATATAAGTATAGATACCGGATCCAAAAGAACAGATGCAATCAAAACAAATACTGGATTACGACAAGGATGTAGTTTATCACCCACTTTGTTTAATACATATATATTGACGATATTTTAAATAAAAGGAAACTTTTAGTAAATCCAGGAAAAAGAATGGATAATAAAGTGTGAATAAATAATCGTCTATTTTTGCTGACGATGTAATCATAATACAGAAAAATGAAGACGACTTACAGAAATCAATGCATGCATTAAATTAAATATGTAAATTATACGATCTAAAGATTTCTGTAAGGAAAACGAAGACCATGGCTTTTAGAGGAAGAGATCCAGTGAGATCCAAAATTATTTTAGAAAATCAAAGTATAGAACAGGTGTCTAGTTTCAAATATTTGGCCTGTGATGTTGGGCTACAATGTGGAAAGAGATATTGACTCCAAAATAAATAAATTTCAGACGGTGTGTGGAACAATACAGAGAACATTCGAAAATAAAATTAGAAAAGAAACCAAGATAAAAATGTATAATGTTATGGCGGTTCCCACAATATTGTATGGTGGTGAAACTTGGGCTCCAGTGAAAAGACAGTAGGATAGAATACAGACGGCAGAGATGCGGTTCCTAAGACAAGTAAAAGGATGTACAAGACTTGATAGAATAAGAAATGAGGATATAAGAGAAGAATTGAAACTACAGCCTTTATTGGATAAGGTCACGAATTACAGACAAAAATGGATTGATCACATGGATGGAATGAGTAAGGAGAGATATCCAATGTTAGCAAGAAATTATCAAGCAAGAGGAAGGCGTGATGTTGGAAGACCTAGAAGACGTTGGGCTGATGCATTATGAAATCGGAACGGGCAATTGCCTAATCCCTGGAGTGATGATGATGATGATGACTAATTTTTCTCTGAATACGCTAGTGAAGTTCCAACAATTGTTGAAATCAATGTGAGTGCTCGTTGAGTTATTTTTTCTAAGCAGGTTTGAAGAGTCTTCTTCATCTTCTTCCTCTTCTTCTACGCATGAAAGCTGGCAGCTTGTTGCGTGTTCATTCACTACAGGTCCGGGGTATGGTGACGTCCTTTCATCGTAGTCGTGGTTCTTCTTCTTAATCATAATTGGTAGGATGTTCATTCTGTTTATTTCCAAAATTACTCCTCGGAGGAAGACGTATTGGATGTGCATTCGCTGTCTATCCATCTCTTGGCTGGTCTTCCTCTTGTTTTTTCTCCCGTCCAACGGGCTAGCAACCCACTTCAAGGTGTATCTTATTCATTGCTCGAAGTCCCAAGGATCAAGCCTCGGATAAAAGACGGAAGAAGAATAATCTGTGGTAGGAATTATTATTTGTGTTCTCTGAAGCTAATACAGAGCAATGAGACATCTTAATGAATCATCAGTTGCTCGAGCAGTTTCATTGTATCAAGATGGCCGTTATATTCGTCGTCTCTAGGATTCCTGATGTCAGCTCTTCCGTCATCCACAGGCTGTGGATGTGATGTAGTGAGACACGTGGATACAAGAGGCGGCCCGGGCAAGGCCGTAAGAAGAAGACTTCAAGAAGAAGTACAGGATACATTCCTTGTCCTAACAGCTTTGCGCAGACGAACATCTACAGCCAGATATCTGCAACATGATTTATGAACAGCAACTGGGGCGAAAATTAATTTCTGATCAGACTGTAAGAGATAGACTGAGTAATGCAAGTTTGAGGTCTAGAATCCGCTTTAAAGCCCCTCGTTATACACGTCAGCACAAAGAAGCCCGGCTACAATTTGCTCAGAACCATGTCAACTGGCAGCTCCGCCAGTGGATGGTTGTTCTATTCACGGACAAATCAAGATTTCGTTTAATCGGTTCTGATGGTAATGCCAAACTACGACACGCCCACAGTATAATCGGACCTGAAATAAGTGCACGGGACACTTGGCGAAATCTCCGTGCAATGGGACTTAGACAGTTGAATCCCTCAACTGACTCTATAGACATTTCTGTAGATGACTTAAATGAACATTTTACCTCAATACCCATGACACCTCCAGACAACAAGACTAAAATAGACATTCTTAAAGACTTATCCCCATCCCCCCATATAGGAAGAGATAAATTTACTTTAACGACATTTCGCCTATAGACGTTAAAAAAGCACTCAAGCGGATTAAATCCAATGCACAAGGAACAGATAACATCAGCATTTTAATCCTAAATAAAATCATTGACATTATACTACCCACAGTGACTCATATTTTTAATGCTTCCCTTATAACTTCTATCTTCCCTACTGTATGGAAACAGTCTAGAGTTCGGCCTATACCAAAAATAAGTACACCTACTAACTGTAATGACTACCGACCGATTAGCATCCTTCCGACATTATCTAAGCCCTGGAACATATTGTACATAAGCAAATGACTGAATATCTCCAAGAAAATCACCTCCTTGATCCTTATCAATCCGGCTTTAGATATGGTCATAGCACAACACAGCTTTGCTAAAAATTACTGAAGATATTCGTGAAGCCGTGGACAGACGTCAATTGACTCCTTTAACCTTACTTGACTTCAGCAAAGCTTTTGACACAGTAGACCACGACTTACTTATGATAAAGCTCAAGCACCTACACTTGTCTGACAGCGCTGTATCCTGGTTCGACTCATACCTGCACGGTCGTCAACAATACGTTTCATTAAACTCTAGATCTTCGTCTTGGCGCAACGTGCCGGCTGGAGTCCCCCAGGGCAGTGTTCTCGGACCTCTTCTTTTCTCAATCTACATAAATGACTTGCCAACTGTACTAAGCACTGCCGTTATCACCTCTACGCTGATGATCTCCAAATTTACCTACATTCACCTCCTCATTCTCTCTATAACAGCTTGACAAAAATGAATGACGATCTCATATCCATCTTTAACTGGTCTTCAAGTATCGGTCTAAATCTAAATCCTAACAAGTCACAAGTAATTCTAATGGGACAACAAAGACTGCTTACAACCTTTGACATATCTACACTACCAAACATTACTATAAATAATATAATTATCCCTTATTCTTCTTCAGTAATAGATCTTGGACTACATCTAGACGCAAATTTAACCTGGCAAACACAAGTGAAACACATATGTAAAAAGACTTTCTCCATCTTACATTATCTTAGACGTTTTAAAGAATTTTCTCCCAGTTTCCTTAAAACAAATCCTTGTGCAGAATCTTGTGTTACCACACTTCGATTATTGTGACATTATATATAATGGTCTAAACTATGACTTGTCGCAGAGACTGCAGCGTGTTCATAATGCTTGCGTTCGATTCATTTTCAATATCCGCCGTTATGACCATATTTCCGAACACTTTAATAACCTCTCTTGGCTCCGTCTTACTGACAGACGTAAATTGCACTCTCTTTCACTACTTTTCAAGCTTCTGAATTCCTACATCCCTACTTACCTGGCGTCTAGATTTGAGAAGTTATCCTCTTACCACAATATTGACACTAGATCACAAGATAGCAGTCTGCTAACAATTCCTCTTCATAGCACTTCCTCCTATTCTACTTCCTTCACAGTAGCCTCTGCCCGCTCCTGGAATCTCCTTCCTCAAGATATCAGGCGTTGCCGCACACTTGGTGCCTTTAGTCACGCTTATACAGTTACCTGTTGTCTAATAATTAATTTTTCTCTATTTATTTAATTTTATACTATGTCAATAATCTTTTCCTGTTTATATATATATATATATATATATATATATAGTACATATATATTTAATTCGTTAATTTAGAGTAAATCAAAATACATTATAAATATTAATTGTATTGTATTCATAACTTGTAATCGTTTATATTTTATATATATATATATATATATATATTGTAATTTAGATTTAAGACTATTTTTTGTTTGTATTTTTTTTAAACCTGGTTGAGTGGTAGACAAGGCCTTAAGGCCTTAACTCTGCCAGGTAAAATAAAGCTATTATTATTATTATTATTATTATTATTATTATTATTATTATTATTATTATTATGAGGACGTACTAGTGAACACTTGGATCCATTCTCAATTATTGAACGTGACAGATTTGGAGGTGTTTCGCTTATGGTTTGAGCTGGGATTACTATTGAGTCTCGGCCAGAGCTTGTCGTTGACCCTCAGCACATAAATGCTGATGTTTACATTATTGACATTATCCTTCAACATGTTGTACCCTTTGCTTCAGATATGGACCCTAATTTTCTTCTAATGCCTGATGATGGTAGATGTCATACAGCTCAGGATACCAGAGATGTGCTGCAAGAACGCCAAATTCAGGTGATGGACTGGTCTGCTTGCAGTCCGGACCTTAGTCCGATCGAGCATATGTGGAATAAGCTGGAAAAACTTGTTCATAGGCGTCCTGCTGTGCCACAGAACCTGGAATAAGTTTCGAATACTCTCACCGAGGAATGGGAGAGATTTATATTTCTACTAAGGTGTTTATTTTGTTATTTTCTCTATGCATTATTGAGAGGGTTTTTCTATTGTGTTGAATTGATTACCTGTGTTTGTAACATGTTTAGCGAAACTTAATTTGACTCCATTTTTTATGATATGCTCATTTTATCATCATCATCATCATCATCATCACTCCAAGGATTAGGCAATTGCCCGTTCCGACTTCATAATGCATCAGCCCAACGTCTTCTATGTCTCATTATATCTTATTTTAAAAGCTAGTTGTACGTCCTGTATAATATTTTTATAACTATTGCTTTTAAGTTTATATACTTCTTTGTTGTATATGATACTGTCCTCTATTTTATTTGATATTCTGTTGTTTCGTTTATTATTAGTTTTGAATGCTTTGAAAATGGAACCGGTTGCGCAAGACCGAGCTGAATATTTGATAAAATATAATTTTTTGAGGAAGACTGCCACAATAGGTAGTACATTTTATTGTTTTCTTTTAATATTTAACAATAAGCTCAACGGAACAAAATAAATATCTCTATCACATTAGAAGTTCATGCATTCAGCCAGCCCCACTTCTCATACAACGGTAGCAATTGTTTTATAGCTTCTTTGTATGGTTTGCTCAGGTTTATGGAATCGTCAGTTTTCAGGAGTTTGTCCATGTCTGGTACGTGATTTCGGTCGACCAGAGCAAAAGAACGAAGTGTGAGTCCGGCTATCACACCAAACAGTTTCTTCTTGTTTAGTTCACCGTTCAAAGTGTCTCTTGTTGGCTGCAGTTCTTCATGTACAAGTTTACAAAACATATCACAGAGTGTGCTGTAGTATTCGTCTATCAGAACATGACGGTCGTTTGCAAGAACTTCAGGAGAAGCGCTGGAGTTCATGAAGTAATGAAGATCTATCGCAGGAGAACTTACATAGCTGACTTGGAAATCCACGAATCTGAAAAAAAGGGTTAAAATGTTAAGAGTGTCGTAAGCGACATACAAGTTTTTATCCGTAGAACAAATGACTGATAGCGACATATTTATTCACATTTCCACTATAGTCGCTTCTTTAAACTGGTAAGATTATGAAAAAGTAATATCAGATTGGATTACATAAGTTAAGTTAGATCAGGTAGGTTATATTAGATCAGCCGTCTCAGTAGACGTGTGACTGATACTTGCGACTGTCCCTACTGGGTTCCCATGTTCGAATCCTGGAGGTTCCAGAGGAGATTTGGTGATGGCCATTCCGAGATTTTATGGGTTCTTCCATTTCCCGATTTTCATCCCACCGTCATCCTCCACTCCTCTTCTTTGCACTATCGTGTTATTTCGTCTAAATTCATTCCTTATTCATTCCATATCATCCTTCATTTCATTTCGCTTAGGAAAAAAAAATATTCTGGTCTGACAAACCATAGGTGTTAGAAATATGTGTTTATGGACATTCAGGATGGAATTTGGTGTACTTCTCCATGAATCTCACACCTTAGGGCAGGGCTAGTAGCCTGGGTGAGGCCCGGGATCCAATCAAGGGAATGACCGTATAAATCGCTAAATATGTCGTGACTAGAAACACCATAACGGACTAGATAACACAGTTGTATCTCCATTCACTTATAACATACAGCGATGGGTCATAGAGTAGAATGAATCTACACATATTGCCGTGCAAAGGGCATGATAACTCGAGCGCAAAGTT